>JAWZYV010011672.1:0-224808 GCA_038373885.1 Cheiracanthium punctorium
TTTTATGGGATGTAAATTTAAATATGTTAGGTGTGTTTTATAGACTCTACTAATAGGGAAATATGCATAATATAAACTTAAAAGCAGGACACGTTTTAAAACTTTCAATATCGCAACACTCATGTTGAGCAATACTGCTGACCAAAATCGAGACAAACGACTGATTTTGAAATCAATTTCGTAGTATAAATATATTTTACTTTGAAGAATTTCCATATTTGGAAATATAGAATCTTTTTTTTTTTTAATTCTATGGTGAACCACCCATAAAGTGAAGTATATTAACTAACTAAATTGTGTTAATTATATTAAAATTTATTTTTAGGGCTAATTAATTAGTTAATGGAATTACTAATGTTAATTAGATGTAAATAAAACTAAAACTCCCCTCGTGTTACATTTCAGAGTGCTTATCCCATTCATTCCTTCTCCTTGCATGTTCTAATGTCCAGGTTTTGGGCGATAATAAAATAAAACACAACTTTTACGAACTTTTCTTTATTTAATGTGAGCAAATTTGAGAAACGCTAGACAATTAATGTCCATTCTCTTTCACAGATGGCGCCATCACTGCACGCTTTCGAAAGGAAAAGCAAGCTGTATTCCAGCTTGACATTTCAAATGACTTTTGATAGCTTGCTGCAAGCTTAAATTGAATTGAACTGTCAAGCTTGTATTAATACGTCAAATTCAAAGAAATGTCAAGCTTGATTTAAGTTTATGTGCTGTCTGGGATATTATTTTTCATACTTAATGGCATAATGCAAGCTTTCAAATAAAAAAAAATTGTGTCTCACTGATTAATTTATGTATTTTTTTCTTTTTTTTAATTGTATCACACTTAATGGAAAAACCCTTTAGAAAATTAAGTAATCCCAAAATATTTTACAATCCCATAGCAGTATTCTTTAAAATTTTAAAATCGACATAAATTGTATTATGAAATGTATCTGTACAAACTTTTTTTATACAAATAAAGTTAATAAAACAGTACAGCTGCAGAAAAAGAAAAAAAAACACGCCCATATGCTCTTTATTTGGCCATTGTTCGTCGTACAGCAAAATTATGTATATCATTTGTTTGCCAATAACGTATACTTCAATTTTCTGTAATTTAATTTGCATAACGGGCTGTCTTCATATTTAATTCTGCATTAACTTCGTTTTTCTGTATGGCAACATTCTATATTGACTATTTCCGCGTCGAACAGGAGAAACTTCGAAATATATCAATGTTTCTTATTCAACTGAAACAAACCAATCGTGTTTTGATCACGTGACAGCGCGATAGGTTTGTTCATTGGAAGCATTCTGCCAAAACGTTCGAACTGTGGACTGAAAAGCGTTCAATTCGAATTCGATCGCGCGCGTTTCACTTAGTCTATGGTCCAAGGACCAGTGAATCTATAACTTCTCTGCTCTGTTACATGCAACATTTATCACTAGTCCGTATACATGATTTAAAAAAAAAAAAAATACAAAACGGCTGCTTAAGATTTTGAAAATCTTTCTAATTTTGAAATAGTTATTGAGTATTTGAAGATTCCCTTAGGCAGGTGAAATGTTGAAAGGAGTTAGAGGCTGTTTTCTGCTCTCCTGACTGCAAGCATGAATGTTACTCAGCTATGGTCGAATTTGAAGAATGGTTCCATGATTAAAAGTTTGTTTGAATTTCATGTAAAAAACGCATTTACTTTTTTTCCAACCCAATATTATCACCGGGTTTCTTATTTCACTTTTTTCATATCGTCTGCAGTGTGCAATCTATATAAATAAAACAATCTGTAAACTGTCCGTTAGTTTGTCTGTCTGTCTGTGTCTCGCGTAGCTCCGAAACGGGTGATCGTAGACCTACCAAATTTTGTACGGTAATTCTCCAAGACGTGTCCCGGCACACCTCAAAGCGATTTTTTCGAAATTAGAATTATTTTAAGAGATATCGATAAAAAACGTGTCGCAAAATGATCATTTTTGTTCTCGCCATTTCGCAATTGTAACCCCGCAGTGGAAAGAGCCAGGTTTGAGCATATCTAGGTTGCCATTTTTGGCAAGTTTATTAAATTATTCAGACTCTTGAAGTAAAAATAAAAGAATAACGATTTTTTTTTGTTTGGATTATTTGTAAGGTTATTTTTTAATTAAATTACTGCGTGCATGTGAAATCAGAGCAGGAATGAAATGTTTTATACTCAAAAGAAAAATAGAATTTGGAAATTTTCCGAAAATAAATGTGCAACTTTTTAATTTGGCGAAAAAAAAAAAGGGTTGATGTGCGATTTTGAGAAGATGTGATTCTAGCGCCAAGAGCTATTTATCGTCTGCTTTTGCTACTTGAATTATGAATACACCTGAATGAGTTTTTAAACTTTATTTCAGTTCGAATTCTGCATTTTCTACACAGTTTTTCCCATCTATTTCTAATGTATTACATCCAGAAAGAAAATTTTTAGAAATATCAATTTTAATTGTGTTTAATCACACTCATCAATAATGATATACTTTCCAACTTAATGGAATAAGGAAAGAAAATAGGGAAGACCCATGGATTATAATACGCTTTTAATACATAGCACTTTAGTGCGTTTTTAAAATCTGAAAGTATTTCAGATTTTCTTAGTTTTTTCCTTTCCATTTTTGATAAAGGCCAATATATCCAGAAGCTCTTCAGAATTAATATAGGACGAAAATAATTTGTTCCTTTTTGTAGGTTTTTATCATTTAACCATCTTATTTTTGTAACCAGGGGCGCCCGACACGGTAAGCATTGCATCGGGGCGCCGGCTACGAAGGGCTGTCATTCGAACTCAAAAACTAAGTAGAGCATAAAAGGGGTGTCTTTTATGCATTAGCAAGGGGCGCCACTTAATCTAGGGCCGCTCCTATTTGTAACCATCTTAATTTCATTCAGAATCTGAGAGATTTCTGTGCCAAGGAAGCCGGTGAGGAACAGGATTTTCTCCGAACAAGATTTATTTAAATGGCGAACCAACTGGTCGCCGGAGGCGGCTAGTATTTTTATAAAACTTTTGGCGGTGTTTTAATTTACCGTCTGAGAAAATTTAGTCTGCAAAATGCCATTTTGAATGTTTGATAAAGTATGGGGGAGCAAAAAGATCTTACATGTTTCAAATATAAAAAAAGATCAAATCAAGTACGCATCCAGAGGGTGGGGGGGTGAGGGATTGAAGGAACTGCACCTCCACACCACACTCTCACACGAATTGTGACCTTTTATTTAGCTTACAATTCAAACTTAGCTTACAGTTTGACACGCACCCCCCCCCCCCCGCCAAATAAAATCATGGCTATTCTATTGGGTCATATTCATGCCTGGAAGTTGAGGATAGTTTTACAGAAATAGCAGGTTGTATTGGAAGACATACGTCAATTGCTTCTAATTCTATACATGGAACATTTTTATGGGGGGGAGCAGTAGTGGACACATACACACACACACACACACACACACACAAAAAAAAAAAAAGACGTTTTCTAGAATCACCATCAAACTGTTCAAATCTCCAATTTATTTGCTTCGAAATTTGCTATTTTTTATTATCGCTAACTTTTATTATCTTTCTGCCAAAGAAATCTAATTACTTTTTTATACGATTTTCAAAAATTTTGACTTAATAAATTTATATGTTGCTCCTGCAAACTTTTTGTATAATAAATTAAAGTGTACATTAATCGTAAACGATGGGTATATGTAACTTGGCTGTACGACGAACGACGGCCGAATGAAGTGCAAGTGGGCGATTTTTTTCCCGCAGCTGTACACACTCATATATATATATATATATATATATATATATATATATATATATATATATATATAAACTGACCTATATAAAACTGCTATAAAATATAATTATCCAAGTAAATTTCTAACTTCCATTTTATATCCTCTATGTAATCAAAAAAACTGTATGTCCTAATCAGAATATTGGTTGGTGAGGATGGGGTTGGTTGTTGGTTCTTTCTATATTTAAAAAAAAAAAATCATAAAATATATATCTATATATTTTATTTTAAAAAATCTATAATTAAGAATAGTTGATTACTGGTACTTTTTTCCTTTTTTATGTGAGTCTGTAACCAATGAAGCCATACAGAGTACTGTTCTACCTAAATATTTTACAATAATATTAGCATAAATAGCAATTAATAAATGTGTATAATTATTATCAATATCATTACTGTTAAAATTATTTCTACAGTTTTTCTCCTTTTCCACAACTTCAACTAAGTACTTCTTAGCTACTGCAGCTAGTACTACGTTAAACATAGGCTACCTATACTAGTGTTATATTTATTTTATTATTTATTCATTTAATTATTACCCTTTTTATTCTTTTTATTTATTCATTTAATTATTACTTTTTATTTATTCCTTTCCTTTCCATACTTCCAAAGTATTATTAATATATCATTTTTTTTTCACACTCCATGGCATTACTTGTCTATTGATGGCATTAAGTCTTCTCTGATGGCAACATGCACTACTGCCTCCATTACTGAGCTTTGATCTTCTTGTCGGTCCACTTCCTCGTTGTTTATTTCTAATAGCTACGGTCGCGCCCCCAAGTTACAAAAGGACCCTAATTTTGGTCAGGTAACTTGCAGAAACCTAGCTATTATTGTTTTTTTCGATTAAATTGAAATGTGTGTGCGGTGGCGCCTGATGATAGAGCACACCATTTCAATTATCCATTCCATTTTCCGTCTATTTGTGGATACATGTGATTAGGCTTAAAAAGCCCACCAGTTCTAATTTGGCGCTTTATATCCAATTTATCCACTCTTTCATTTCCTTAAAAGGCTATATTTAAACACTTATCCGGTATAAGCTCGTTAATTGGCACCATGTGCTATCTACTTTTTTATTTTTATATTTTTTTCACTTTATCAATGGATTATCTTGGGATTTCACTTTACGTAAGTAAGCTATTATATTATATATATATATATATATATATATAAAATATATAATAGCTTACTTAACGAGCTTAACGAGCTTAAATTAACGAGCTTATACCGGATAAGTGTTTAAATATAGCTTTTTAAGGCAATGAAAGAGTGGATAAATTGGATATAAAGCGCCAAATTAGAACTGGTGTGCTTTTTAAACCTAATCACATGTAACCACAAATAGACGGAAAATGGAATTAATATTGAAATGGTGTGCTCTATCATCAGGCGCCACCGCACACACATTTCAATTTAATTGAAAAAAAACATATATATATATATATATATATATATATATATATATATATATAAAAAATTCTCCTGTCCCAGTGTTAGTCACCTAACTCCTCCGAAACCACTCGACCAATTTTAATGAAATTTTCTATGTATATTCGTTAGGTCATAGAATAGGTTTTTAACTATGTCTCATACCCCTAAGTCATAAGGGCGGTCCACCCCAAAATGTTTAGCCCCCGAGTGCTATTAATTTCAATCAGGATTTCTGTGTAGACATTAGCGTGTCGAATCACTTTTCAAATGTGTTTGCCAGATAATGTGGAGAGGGGGGGGGAAGTTAATAAAATGTTGAAAGTCGCACAAGGTTTGCAATTTTTGATAATTGATCGCTAAATGTGGTGCCAAAACGCGACAATTTATTATAAATATATTTCGCGTATAGTTAGAAAACGCCTGGCGTATATTGTAAAAGAGTTTTATTAGGCGATTTTAATATAGATTTCTATTCCGAAGAAGTGCTCTGTGGAACAAGAAAGGAAAACACGGTACACTCATGGATTATGATGTCCATTCCAAACAGTATTTAAAATGTCTTTGCGGTATAGTTGGAATATGCCTACAGGAAGAACATGCCTGGAGGAAATTCTAAACAGTTTCAGGTGGCGATTTTAAGATAGATTTCGATTCCAAAGATGTGTTTTATGGTACAAGAAAGAGTTGATTCCTATTTTAGCGCCCCCACTCTCGCCAACCTAAAAAATTCCCGTACTTTGGCGAGCTTTGCAGTCATGGGTCTCTGGGAGTTATGCACAAGTTTCAACGGTACATACGTATTTTCCAGGCGGTCCGCCAAGACAAGCAATTTTTACACTAAGATAAATGCCGGGCACATGAAATTGTTGATGGTTTGGAATACGATTGGCAATGTATTTAAAATCTATGAAAAAGTAGTTTGGCGGAAGTGACCGCCGAGTTAATACGTAAGTACCGTTTCAACGCGCCCAAAAGAACTAGATGACAACTAAAGTAAACAAACTAGCGATAAACGCACCAGTTAAGGAAGTTGAAGACCCTTAATTATTAAAACTTCATTAATTGGCAATCCAAAATAAATAAAATTGTAACGGCATGCTGTACTTACATGTTGTTCCAAATCGCCATTTTAATTCTAAATTACGATTGCCACATAAAAGCAAAAAATCGTCAGGGTAACTGCATATGTTTAATGATCGCAAACCTTGGCGA
Organism: Cheiracanthium punctorium; assembly: GCA_038373885.1. Lineage (NCBI taxonomy): Eukaryota > Metazoa > Arthropoda > Arachnida > Araneae > Cheiracanthiidae > Cheiracanthium > Cheiracanthium punctorium. The sequence goes on from JAWZYV010011672.1 coordinate 6,454, forward strand.
GAGTCGAGGCGTTAAAGTGGGAATCAACCCAAGAAAGACAAACCGGTACACTCATGGATTATGATGCACATTCGAAACAAGATATAAAACGATGAAGTATAGTTGTAATATACTTGGCGTAGATTGTAAAATAGTCTTAGTAGGCAATTTTAAGATAGATTTCGATTCCAAAGATGGGTTTTACGAAACAAGAATAAAAATACAGCACAGTCATGAATAACGATACACTTTTGCAACTTAATGGAATAAGTAAGAAAAATAGGGACGACGTATAAATTATGATACGATTTTAATATGTAGCACTATAGTGCGTATTTAAAACCTGAAAGTGTTTCAGATTTTCACCCTTTTTACTTTCCGAACATGTACCATGTAAGGAAAGTATTGTAATCATGAAAAAATTCAACTTCGAGATTTTGGTGTATTTACACGTTTTGAGGTCTTCTGAATTCATTTATGCTATTTGTACGAGATGTGTGTGTGTGTGTGTGTGAACACGATAGCTCCTAAACGGCGCTACCTCCGCAAGAGAGAGACTATGAAATTAAAGTGTAGCGGTTGCTGTCTCATAAAATATTATTTAATGTTAAAATAACTTTCAACTTGCGGTATTTTAAAAGTATTTATTTCCTTACTAAAGCAGATTAAACTTCCTAAACATTGTTGTTCTAAAAATCATATTATTATTTTATTCATCGTTGTTGCCACTCGCAATCTGCGTAAATTAGTTGCAACAAAGATTTTTTTTCTAGAGTCTACAAAAGTATACCAGGCGGATAGATGGCGCGCTCGGCGAATTGGTGGAGATTATCGGAGAATAAAAGGAAGAGAAAAATAGGGTTACTTCTTACAGTATTAGTTCTTCCTTCCTTATACTCTCTAGCTCCATGGTTACACGTATAAATTATTTTTATTATGAGTGTGTGCAAAATTTTGTAAGAATCATTTCAAAAGAAAAACATTGTAAAAGGTACGTAAAATAATAATAGAAAATATACACGATGTACACTTAATATAATATATACGTATAAATACAATCAAAAAATAAATATTAATACATTATTACTGTTTTTCATCATAAAATAATTCAATTTGTTCTATTTATGTGTGTTTTAAACCGTGAACAATGCCAAAAAGACGCAAAGAGGCTTCTTTGGGCAGGAAAACACGTAGAACTGCAGGCAAGCGAAATATAAGAGCCCAAAGGACAGAAGAACAGCAGCAGCAAGATAATACTAATGTGCGTGTGCGCATGGCTCAATTGCGTCAAGCAGAATCAGAAGATGCACGATCTGAACGAAATGAACAAAGAAGATTAGAACAAAGACAAGCACGCTATTTTATAGTTAGCAGACTCAGAGCAAATGAACAACACCGCAAACAGGTACATCGATCATTTACATCTGCTTCATTCCTGCGTCTAGCGTTCCAGTATGAACCCGATGTTCAATATTATGCTCATTCAAAAGTAGTAATTGGTGCTATGGATAAGGAATGTCCGCATTGTAATGCTCTTAAATTAAAAAATGAGCCAGCCGGAATGTGTTGTGCGTCCGGAAAGGTGCAGCTGCCTATAATTCAAACACCACCTGAGCCATTGAACGGTTTACTTATCGGCACTGATCTAGATTCCAACCTGTTCCTAAAGTCAATTCGAACATTCAATTCATGTTTCCAAATGACTTCGTTCGGAGCAACAGAAATAGTTAAAAATAGCGCTGTAAATGGTCAACAATTCAATTCAACATTTAAAATCAAAGGCCAAATTTATCACAAAGTGGGTTCATTGCTGCCAATGCCAAACGAACCACATAAATTTTTACAAATTTACTTTATGGGTGGTGTGGATGCACGTTGCGGCTACAATAACCTTAATTCAGTTTTTGCAAGACGTATCGTCAGCGAGCTGGATGCTCTATTAAATGAACATAATGAATTGTTGAAATTATTCAAATCACACATGCACAAATTACAAAGTGATAATCATGCTATTGTCATCAATCCTGATAAAACACCTGCTGGAGAGCATATTCGTAGATTTAACGCACCTATTGTTGACGACGTTGCTGGAATCATGGTTGGCGATTGTACAGCTACACGAGAAATTGTGATTCGTAGAAGAAGTAATAATCTCCAGTTCATTGCTGATACACACCGTTCATATGACGCTCTCCAATATCCACTAATATTCTGGAAGGGACAAGACGGGTATTGCATAAATATTAAACAACGAGATCCCACAACAGGTACTATATTCATTATGAACTTGATCATTACTCATTTACCAAAAACTTAATTTATTAATCGTAATTCATTAAACTTAACTATTGTTAATTATTAATTAGTATTTGTTTTTATTCATATATATCATTACAGGAGCCGAAACAAGCAAGAACGTTAGTTCGAAGGATTTTTATGCTTATCGGTTGATGATTAGACCCGGTCAGGATAACGTCATTCTACGATGTCGTGAGCTTTGTCAACAATTCATGGTCGACATGTACGTGAAGATAGAGAGCGAACGATTACGGTACTTGCGATATAATCAGCAAAAGCTGCGTGCGGAAGAATACATTCACTTGCGAGATGCTATTGCCAACAACGCCGATGCCGCCGAAATTGGTAGCTCTGTCATTCTACCATCATCGTATATAGGCAGTCCACGTCATATGCAAGAATACATACAGGATGCTCTGACTTTCGTGCGCGAATATGGACGACCATGTTTATTTATTACGTTCACGTGTAATCCAAAATGGCCGGAGATCACATCTTTGTTATTGCCTGGACAAAATGCAATACATCGTCATGACATTACAGCACGTGTGTTCAGACAAAAATTAAAGTCTTTAATAAGTTTCATTACAAAATTACATGTATTCGGTCCCACACGTTGCTGGATGTATTCGGTTGAGTGGCAAAAGAGGGGATTACCTCATGCACACATTTTGGTTTGGTTAATCGACAAAATCCGTCCTGAAGAAATCGATAGTATAATTTCTGCGGAAATTCCAGATCCGTCTACTGATCAATTGCTGTTTGATATTGTTACAGCAAACATGATTCATGGCCCATGCGGTGACCTGAATCGTTCATCGCCTTGCATGGCTGATGAAAGTTCACTAACGATACGATCACAAATGTTGACGGATATCCAATATATCGTCGAAGGAGTCCCGATAATGGCGGACAATCATTTACTAAAAATATCAACAACATAGATATTGACATTGACAATCGTTGGGTGGTGCCATATTCGCCTCTATTGAGCAAAACATACGACGCTCATATTAACGTTGAGTTCTGCAGTTCCGTGAAGAGCATCAAATACATTTGTAAGTATGTACATAAAGGCAGTGATATGGCTGTATTTCGAGTTGAAAATACCAATAACAATGCTCCTCCAGTGAATAAAAATGATGAAATAACTCTCTATCAAACGGGCCGATACATCAGCTCCAATGAAGCTGTTTGGCGTATCTTTGGTTTCCCAATTCATGAACGGGATCCAGCAGTTATTCATTTAGCCGTCCATCTTGAGAACGGCCAGCGCGTATATTTTACGAACGAGACAGCGATTGATCATGCTATAAATCCACCAAAAACTACACTCACCGAATTTTTTGAATTGTGTAATCGTGCGGATGCTTTTGGTGCCTTTGCACGGACATTACTCTATTCAGAAGTACCAAGTTTTTTCACATGGGCTCAAACAAAAAAAGGGATGCCTCGCAAGCAAGGTACACCGATTGATGCATGTCCCGGTTTATATAAATCAAACACCTTGGGACGAGTATTTGCAGTAAATCCAAAGCAGACTGAGTGCTTTTACCTTCGACTGTTGTTTGTTAATGTTACCGGCCCATTGTCATTTCAAGATATACGTAAAGTGAATGGACAACAATATCCAACGTATAAAGAAGCATGCCTTGCACTAGGCTTGCTGGAAGATGACAACCAGTGGGAACGTATGCTTGCTGAAGCAGCATTGAACTGTACGGCAAAACAAATTCGTCTACTGTTCGCTATAGTGTTGACTGCATGTTTCCCGGCCCGAGCAGAGACATTGTGGGATAGTCATAAAGATTCAATGAATGATGATATTTTGCATGAACATCGTACACGGTGCAACGATTTAACAATACCATTCAGCGACGCTATGTACAATGAAGCATTGATTGCTATTGAGGATCTGTACATTATCATTGCCAACTTGCCACTCAGTCATTTCGGCATGCGTTCGCCAAATCGTAGTGTATCTGATTAAATAAATAATGAAATGAATCGAGAACTACAATACAATACTGCAGAAATGGCAGCGATTGTTACTCGCAATATCCCACTAATGAATGAGGAACAAAGAAGCATTTACGATCGCATTATGCTCGCAGTTTCGGCAGGGCAAGGTGGATTCTTTTTTTTTTTTGGATGCACCAGATGGAACTGGCAAAACATTCCTTATTTCGCTAATCCTAGCCGAAATACGATCGCATTGGCCGTTGCATCGTCTGGTATTGCGGCAACTTTATTGGATGGAGGCAGAACAGCTCATTCAGTATTTAAGCTACCACTAAATATTCAAAATAACCCAGATGCAGTGTGCAACATAAAAAAACAATCGCCCATGGCCACAGTGCTGAAACAGTGTAAAATTATCATCTGGGATGAATGCACTATGGCACACAAACATTCACTTGAGGCGTTGAACAGGACAATGAAAGATCTTAAAAACAAGGACAAACTATTTGGCGGCACTCTGGTACTCCTTTCAGGAGATTTTAGACAAACACTTCCCGTCATCCCACGTTCAACGTATGCTGATGAAATCAACGCTTGCTTAAAATCATCGCCACTGTGGCGTAATGTTGAAAAATTACAACTGAAAGTAAATATGCGCGTTCAAATACTTCGAGATCTATCCGCTGAGGCATTCTCAAAACAGCTGTTAAATATCGGCGATGGAAAAGTTACTGTAGATGAAACTGGATGCATAAAATTACTGGCCGATTTCTGCACAATTACTGATTCGCAAGATGCTCTCATTGACCAGATATTTCCCGATGTACATACACAATATATTAATCATGAGTGGCTGGCAGAAAGAGCAATTTTAGCAGCAAAAAATGTAGACGTCAACGAACTGAATCTTAAAATGCAACATTTATTGCAGGGGAGTTAGTGTCATACAAATCTATTGATACAGTCTGCGATGCCACCGAAGGTGTGAATTATCCAGCAGAGTTTTTAAACTCATTAGATTTACCAGGCATGCCGCCGCATCACTTACAACTGAAGATTGGATCTCCGGTTATTTTGCTTCGTAATTTGAACCCACCACGGCTGTGTAACGGCACGCGATTAGTTATTAAAAAACTAATGAAAAATGTTGTCGAAGCCGTCATTTTAAATGGCAAATTTTGAGGTGAAAATATATTACTACCACGGATCCCTATTATACCCGCGGATGTGCCAATTCATTTTAAACGTCTTCAATTTCAAATAAGATTGGCATTTGCAATGACTATCAATAAGTCTCAAGGCCAAACTATGTCTGTTTGTGGCTTAGATTTGAGCACACCATGTTTTTCACACGGACAATTATACGTGGCATGCTCTCGAGTGGGGAAACCATCCAGTTTGTTTGTGTTAGCTAAAGGTAGGGCAACAAAAAATATTGTACACTCTATTCCGTTAAGAGATTGATTTTTTTTTTTTTTTTTGTAAAATTATTGTAATGAGCGATATATATAAATTTAAAGAATATATTACAATGAATTAAAAATACAAATGTTTGGTATTGTGTTATTTTTATATTCCAGCATCGTTCACAGAGCTCCGTGCCTCTTCCACTCATATACCACATCCTCACAAACTTACAATAAGTTAGTCATTTCTTTCTACTAAAATAATCCTAGGAATAATTTATATGGCAAAACAACGTTTGCCGGGTCAGCTAGTATATATATATATATATATATATATATATATGTATAGTTAGATGGTAAAATTATGGCTTTATTTAATTAATAGTTAAATTTTTGAAAAAATGAACTTTTTATTTGCGGTTTTAACACAAGATCCCACACTCTATAAGGAAACTGCATATTAATATTCTGTTTATTTCTAGTTGAATTTTGACAAAATCTAGCACGATGATGCGGAAATGGAAAAAAAGAACTATATTTCTTGTGGTGACCGCTGTTCTTGTGTCAGCAGGAGTAGCTGCTTGTGTTTTCTTCATTCCTCCATGTGAGTTAAATTAAATTAGCTGAAATATTTCTTTTAACTTCGTTGTATGAACGCGTATTTCAGCACTGTCGACGCTTGGAACTTTAATTTCTGAATTTAGCCTTGAAATAACGCTTCTAACAAATGAGATTAAATTCGTTCTCCCCTACTCCCCACACTGTTTTTTCAACAAAAAGAATCACAAAATAAGAATTGAAACTACTTTACGCATAGATATTATTGTCTAGATTTTCTGCTTCTTTTATCAAGGCTTGCATGGAAAGTAACTTATGAATTAATTTAAATTAATTACAGGACATCTGCCATGTCACAGAAGTTCTCAAAAACTATGAAAAGTCTTTTAAAAAGTCGGCATAGGTTTATAAGTCATGAAATTTTAAAAAATTCAAATATCTGATTTTGTTTTCTATTTGTCTGAATTCTATATTTTAATTATTTTTACACTTTTTTAAATGTCTGTGTACGCTTTTCCGTTCTTTTATTTCATTCTTGTAATTTAGTTTGCAAATTCTCCTTAAGTGATATACGTATTTCAAATTTTAAGTTGTGCATAAATTAAAAAAAAATATTTAAGTATTAAAAGAAAAAGGAGGAGGGGGGAAGCTTTTATTTGCTTTATGACATTTCCAGTGTGAAAATTGATAGGAAATTAAATAATACAGTTGCCCTGACTAGTCTTCCGCAAAATATAAAGGATTCTACAATATTATCATATTCTATTTTACTGCTTTTTCTTCTATTATGTTTGTAGTGAAAGGGAGGTGATGAATATTATTTTTAAAATATTATGTAGTTATATATGTTAAGATTTAATTTTGTTATATTTATATATGCACCACTGGAGAATCCATAACTGATTATCTCGAAAGATGACACAAAATATGTTTTTAAATGTGCTTTCAGTAATTTGCCCAAGATAGCTAGACATTAGTTCTTAGTTCAACAATGAATCCGCTTGAATTATACAGCATGTACAAAAAATCATATGCCTTAGCAGTAAAGCTAACTTTTTTAATTTTCAGTAAACAAGAAAATAGAGAAAAAAGAAAAACCAACAACATCAGGTAATTAATTACTTCATCTTACTCTATTCATTTTTTCTTTTATTTCTGTCTGAGTAAAAGGTATAATGAGAGATATACCTGCTCCTTCATAAACAGCTAGCTATACAGGAACTAAGAGACTATCAAATTATTTATATTATTCATTATTTTCTCTAATTAATTAATTTTTCTACAAAATAATGGATAAAAATGTTTCATTTGTATGAAAGCAGAGTAATTTATCTATTGATATTTTATAATAATAATTATCACAACTTTGTAAACACAAGTTTAAGAAAATGGAGAATGGAAAGATAAAAGAGAATCTGCCATGTTGTCATATTCTGAAGGCAAACGTGACAGACATTGCCAAATAATTTATACCATTCTTTGTTTGCACCCAGTATTTAGTATTTATTTAATTTCATGCAACAAAATTATGGAGGGAAAAGTCAAAGAAAAATATTTTATGTATCTTCGATTTTATTATTATTTTATCCATTTTATTATCATTATTTTATCAGATTATTATCATTATTTTATCATTAAGTTTATTGATCGTTAAAAGTTTTAATAGTATAATTGATTTTAATCGAATAATTTTTACCATATATTTTAGTATTCAAACTTTTAGTAATGTTTCACTCCGTGAAGCTTACACTCCGTTCTGCTTAAAAGTTTCACTCCGTGAAATAAAAAATAAATTAAAATAAAAAAAACTGTATCTCTAACTTTAAAAGCTCTGTCTATAACTTGACAAGAGGAATACTCCAAGGGTCCTAATTTTTGAATTCGTAAAATTACAAAACCATTTTAAAATAATGTAATGCTACATACAGAGCTTTTAAATTTCAACTGTTAAAAATCTAATTGTGTAAAAATTAACTGTCACATTTTTACACAAGGTAAGTAAAAAGCACACTAGAACTTTAAAACGATCATTTTGGTAAAGAGACCAATCTGTCTATGGTAACCAACCACTTTAGTACAGTTTTGCTTTACTACTTTTGTAAAGTGACCATTTTTGTTATTCCCGAAATTGGTCACATTAGACAGGTTCTACTCTAATTCTAATTTTCAGATCGACGAAAACGTTTCGCCTTCTGATCTACATTAGTTAAAAAGAATTGAAAGATCTTTATCGTTATTTATTTCAATCAGTACTCAATTGTAAATTTCTCATTTATACTCTTTCAGCCGTAAGTAACTTAATATTTTTCTTTTTCAATTAGCTGAAATTGAAACGGCGCAAAGCGAACTGCGTCCTTCAATAATGATTACGAGTCACATGTTTTCCTCGGAACTTCTAGCTTCACAAGCGCCAACTATAAAGCTATCTAATAGGAATAGGATAAATAGGAAAATCTCCTGTGGATAAAAATGTGGAATGAAAATATAATTGCAAAAATATAATGAGCAAAAATATATAATTGCAAGTTTTTAAATGCGGCATCTTTACCTTTCATTCTCTCTAATCCGACTGATCATCGCAACTTTCTTTAGTGCATCTCACCGAACAGAAGAGTCTAAACCCTTCTTGTAAGAGCTATCAGCACAACTTGTGGTATATTATCATGTAACGTGTCTCTCTCACTTAATATAATTAATAATTAATATATTTTAAGGATTTGTGAATTTCTTATTGTTAATTGTAAAAATAAATAAATAGTTTAAAATTATAAATATGCGCTAATTAAAGGATTGTGTTTTGCGTCGTAAGTGGGTCTGGTAAATTGCATTTTCTTCTATAAATCATATAAAGTAAATAAAATACCCTGTTTTGTTTATTTCAGGAAACTTGAAGGCAGCTGAACAGTACATATCAGGCGGTGTCTGCTCTACAGAAGACTGTGTTATAGCAGGTATTTTAGCTTTTAAAATTTCCTTAATCTAGTTATCTATTATTATCCAAAAGTACTTTGTATAGTAGAAAAAAAGAAGATAAAAACAGTGCATTAGTAAATGATTAACCCTTTGAGGTGCAACCCTTTCCCAATGCTGAAAAAAGGGCAGCCGTTTCCATCGCTCGACTTAACTACCACCAAGATGGCGGACGATCGAAACGTTCATCGCGTGTCGCAGATCTAAGAGACCCTTTTTTATGACAGCTGGCTGTGCCGGCACAGCCAGTTCCAGTTTTGGTGTTCCCAGAGCGGGAGCACTGCACGTTCAAGGGTTAAATAAATGAATAAAAATGTGGTCACAGAGTAAGGTTTTGATTTATCCGAGCGCAATATGATCGCATATTTTTGTTTCTCTCTTTGGATATATATTTTTTGTTATGCACCCAGCCTGTGTATCTTCAAAGCAATATCACTTTTAGCTTTAAATAATTCTTAAAATTTTGATAATAACATTGTATTTTTAAACAATGTCATGCTGACCCTTTTTTTTTTCTACAAGAAACACATTGGCATGCGCTGTTTGCTCATATATTTTTAATATTATTATTTTATTATTATTTTTTTATTCTGATCTGGTTTAATTTTAGCTGCCCAAATTCTAAAATACATGGACTCAAAGGTGAATCCATGTGAAGACTTTTACAACTACTCTTGTGGAAAATTCCTTTTATCGCACTCCATACCAGAGGGATGGGATTCATACAGTACAGAAGATATTTATAAAGAAGAGCTTGATGTCACAGTAAAAAGTAAGTTCTGAAAAAATTGGCCTCATACTATTGAAATTTATTTAAAATATTAGTCAATTCTAAAAGAACATCAAAACTTATGAAATCTCTGTAAATCTTACTTGTAAAATATTTAGAAAGAATAGCAAAAATCGTATGACGAGACACTATTTTTATCAAGATAACTGACTTTAAAGGCACAAACGATCCAACATTGGGAAACGTAAAATCGAATTGTGGCAAAATTCTGGAAACGGCAATATCACATAAATACCCTTCTAGCTATAACCGGTCAAATTTATCAAAAGCATTTACTTTTCAGTAGCTTTTGAATAAGACTACAATAAAGAGCACTACTTTCGAGTTCAGAAAAATAGGTTTTTTGTTTGCAATGGTACATTACTGATATCAGCGTTCATCAAAGTAGCCATTTGATAAAAATTTTGAATCTTGACACAGATGCATATATCATCGAACTTGCTTGTTTGATCTTGCGAATACATTTATAATTAGACGTTCATCAAAGTTGACAGCACCACGAAAGATTCAATAATTTGAAGAAAGTTAAATAAAACCAAAGCAACGAGAAAATTCAAAGACCCCACCCCCTCCCCCATCAACTTCACTCTCACAAGTGATTTGAATGCATTGACCACTCTTTCCACAAAGCCCATATAAGAAATAGTTGGTAAATGGAATGTTGGTGAATAACTTAAACACATTCAAAACCGTCTCTATCTGCAACTGAACTCTGGGATATGCAAACGTCTTCCAATCTTTCGTTGCTAGCGTTTGCAATCTTTCTTTGCTAGCTTTGCTGTTCAGTGATGTGAGCAAGTATTCAGATTCTGCGGTCACCTAGATCGCCAGATCTGAATCCATTAAACTTTTCTGTTTGGAATATCTTGAAGCAAGAAGTTAACTGCACAGAGATGACAGTTTGCAAAACTTTAGCGCCTAGCTCCACAAAATGAGAGTAAAACTGAGGGTTGAGCTTTGGTGGTTTCAGTTCGTAAATGGAAAAAAGCATACATCTGTTGTGGAGACAAACAACTTCAGCAATGCTTTAAGTTTTAGAGATCCTACCGACCGCATATGTGCTGTTTTATCATCACTAGTACTTTTGTTTGCATATTACTTTGTTATAAAAAGAAAGAAGAAGCCCTTTAAAAGTCCTCGGTCAATTCACCCCCACCAACTCATGGGCCGATACCGCTCATGTAGATTAGCCTAAGCACAATAGACGTACATATCTTTGTAAAAAATGCAGATAGCGTCTTTTTTCCTGCATGCCTTTGTAAAATGCGTGATTAATGTCACTCGTAATTTTTTTCCCTTTTTACAGTGGTGGCTACGACTTGACCAACCTGCAACGAACAGATTGCATTGATAGGATGCCGAATGATAATTAATGAAAACCAATAAACGTTTATTATCTCAGCTGCTATTTTGCAATATCTTTATCAAATGCTTTTACTGCACTAGATACCCAAGGCTCCTATATAGATATATCTAGCACAGGACTGAATTTTTTATGATGTTTCATTAAATGCCTAGTGAAACATTGAATTTGATATTAACTGCCATTTCAGGTGTCCTGGAAGAACCTGCAGAAAGCAACCAAAGTGATTCTCTGACGAAAGCCAAGGCAGTTTACAAAACATGTATCAACGTGGGTAAGTAAAAGTTAAACATCGTTTGGTTTGTTGTGCAGTAAGTTATTTATTTCATTGCCGGGGGGATAAAAGAGCCGTAGAACTATATTAAAAGTTAAGTCAAACATTGGCGCAACAGCCCCTCTGCGGGGCCAAGGCCTGCGCTGCCCAACCGCACCTTCGCGACCATAGGCTCTGGGGTGCGGATGCATATGCCTCAGCCAGGTGGTCAGCCAGATACGAAGCCCCTAGTGTTTGACCCCAATCAAGCTTGGTCCTCATTTTATCGACCCACTCAAGGGATGAAAGGCTGATTATTAAAAGTTACTTTTGTTATTTTAATTGTCCAGCGTTAATTTATGTCGAGTGTTCAAAATAATTTTCTTTATCCAGTTTCTTGAAGAATTCTATTTTACTACGCTTATTAGAAAAATTTACCTCAATTCGAGAGCCTGATAGCTGAGCTGGTCTGCGCACGCGCACCTTTCGCTGGCAGCCGCAATGCGAGTGGTTTGCTGTTTGGTCTCGGGTTCAAATGGTACTTCTGAATAAACGTGTTCTTCTACTAGTACTTATAATCTTAGTACTTAGAACAACTGAAGGCCTAAAAGATCCGTAGATCTCGAAAAACTCTCCCATCCAAATCCAAATTCTTCAGTTCGTCATATGTTAACTCTCGAACTTCATCGCACTGGCATAATGGTAGTGAAATGTCTTGAAGGCTTCAGCTCTTTATTTATTTTTCCCCCCTACTAGTCATATATTTAGAGACCAGTTCTCTTAGAAAAATGATTGTCTCACATCTTTGCCACACTTCTGTTCCTTCTAATTAGAAATGTAACGAATAGTGATTTGGCCGAATACCGAATATTCGGCATACAGCTCGGGCCGAATATTAATTTTTTAAAATTTCATTTTAATTGCAAATGTATTTTCAAATTCGTAATTTTTTTTTCCCAATGGCCGGCCGCTGCCTTGGAAGGCTTTGGCCACAACGGATCGGAATTGTTGGGCACTTTATAAATGGGGCACCTAGTAGGTGGACCAACGTCGCCCCGTACGAAGGGATGGACAACCATGACCAGTCCATGACCATGATGGACAACAAATGACAACCATGCCCAGTCGGGGAGCGAACCCCGACCGCCGGGAGTTGAACCTGAAACCGTAGTACGGTGCTTTACCCACCATACAATCCGGTCGGCAAATTCGTAAATTCAAATTCGTAATTAAATACTAAACAAATACTAATTAAATTTCATTTTATATTATTTGTAGGTACTAACACACAACAGTATATTACCTGTAAAACTAAACAATAACACTAATAGCAGCATAATTATATTTTTAAATATTCATAATTTAAAAAATATGCTATGGTAAATGTGATTAATCTGGTAATTACGCATAATCACATCATGCTCTGGTTTTTACAGCCTCGGAGCAAAACACATTTCCCAGCTTTCCAAAATTATGTTTGTAATTGAGGATTTGAAGATTCCTCCTACCCCATCCCCATAAAGAAAAGAAGAAAACCAAGTCAAGTAGTGTCACTAAGTAGAAAAAAAAGTCTGCACTTCATTAATATTATTAAATACATTAGATTATGTAGTTTCATTCAACTTAAAATATTTTATAATACGAAATTAACAGAATGAAGTATAACTAAACAATTATTTGTAAATGGATTTAAAAATACATGTTAATCCCATTTTTTTTCTCTTTGTTCTGAAATTATTTAGCTGAATATGTAGCAATATTCAGCCACAACTATTCGGCCGACCGAATATTCGGCAAAACAGCCGAATACCAAATAGTGGCCGAATATTCGTTACATCTCTAGTTCTAATTAGAGGAGAGTATCCCCATCCACACTGGTTATTCGTCCTTCTGTTATTTCAGATCACATCGATGAATATGGAATAAAGGACTTGAAAGACGTTCTGTCCAGAAATGGAGTGGGTGAATGGCCCTTTCTTGATTCCGACTGGAAGGACTGTAGAGTGAACATCGAGTGGCGATTGGCTAAATTGAATTCCATGGGTTTAGATTCCCTGTTCCATTTAGACACCCAGTTTGGAGGCGAAGACCACAGACTTTTTGCTATCGTATGTATAAAAGAATAAGTTATTATATTCCTTTCTTGTGGAAAAAAAAGAGAAATTGCTGATATAAGTTTCATTAAAAATCCCGAAATTTTCTGCATTCTGATGAATTTATTAACTTTTCCAATTATTGACATACGGCTTTTATTGATTTAGGTGTAGAAGATAGGTTATAAAAATAGCTTTTAAAATGAAAACAAAACCGTACTTAAACCTAGCATTGTTTTACAATTTTAAGGTAACCGTTAAAAAAATCGCCCCTCAAAAAATGGGTTCGCTTAAAATTAGAAAACGGCGTTTTCTCACAATATTAGAAAACGGCATTTTCTGACAGGCTTCAAATTCGGAATTTTACTTATTTCTTTATTCTATAGAGCTAGATCTGCAAACCTTTAGGCATTTTGAAACACAGAACAATCGACTACGTTTCCTTTTTTGCAACGGATTGTTACGAATTTTTGGGTGTGACCCGGTCTTCCGAGGATTAAATTAGGCTAAAATTCGTATTCTACTCGTCAAATAATTAAAATTTGCATTTTGTTACATCAATATTGATCAACTAAAATGCTAGATAAGGTGTTTTAAGTGTCCCATTGTTTAACAAGGATCTTTCGAGTTCTCAAGAAATATTGGCGCAATCGCTTGGTGATTTCACTTTTAGAGAGTTATTTTTGGCTTCAAATTTGAGGATATTCCTCAAAAATGGCGACATTTGGGACATTTCATTTTACTAAAGGGGTGTGTAACGTTTTCTTCCCCGCACTACTATTTTTACAGTAACCTGGATTATTCAATTGCATTTCTATTATGCAATAAAAGTTCGCGATTGATGAAGATTTTTCCGGAGGTGGAATCTGATGAAAAGTTCCATCAACGTCGACAGAAGCTATACGAAGAGCAGGGTCGTTCCGAAAGTTCAGTTCTGCAGTCAGCTGTTGTGAGATGAGGAACGTTAGTTCTGCTTAGTAGAGTGCTTCGTCGTATTTCGGTATTATGAGTATTCGTTTCGGTGGTTTTTAGAATCATATTTTTGAATGCTGCTTGCTAGTGAATACATCATTGTTTTTGTTTTGAGGAATAAATGCCATTTTTCCTCGCGTTACCACTGAATTTCAGACTGTGAAACGATTTTATCGTCTGAGAAATACAGCATCTGAGAACTGTGTATAGCAAATTGTTCGACGGAGTTCTAGAATCAATAAAATTTCTGTTCCGTAATTACAAGAGGCCTTTTTAATAGAACTTTCCATATAGAGTAAACCTCTAATCGATGAACCTGCAAATTAAACAGAGTTTTCTGCAACGTATTTATTAGTCTCAAAATTAACAAAAATTACTGGTAATTTCTGGTTCGTTTAAAAATTGACATTAAATAAATAACGTCGTATTGATTCCCCTCTCCCTATTAAAAATAACGACATAGTTTTACGCCAAGATACATTAAGATACATCATATTCAAGAAAAACATTGTTGGCAAAATAAAAAAATGGTGGGACGGACTGTACTTTTGCAGACAAGGATATGATCGTGTGATATTAGAAAAAATTTTCCTATTAAAAAAGGCTTATCCCGTATTCTTCTTCTAATGACACGACAGCACCTGGTGGGCCAAGGCCTTCTGAGAAACCTCTTCCATTCCGACCTCTTCTTGGCCAACGTTCTTCAGTTAGCAACACGAAAAAAAGCTTAAGGTCTTCTTCCACACAATCAGTCCATCTTAGCTTGGGCCTGCCCCTTCTCCTGGTTCCTACAGGTTTATAGTTGAAGGTCTTAAAAGTCAAGGGTGAGGAGTCCATTCGGCATATATGACCAGCAAACGTCAGACGGCCTATCTTTATTTATTTAATGATATATGCCTCCTTAAAAAGCAAAAATTAGAAATTTCATTAATGATAATAAATTTCAGTAGTCAGCAGTCCGTAGATGGTACGTACTTTTACAACGGTCATAGAAAGGGTTAAAAGTCTTAAATGATACACAAACATTGAGTTGCCTATATATTCATGAAATTAAGTTTTTAAATTACGAAATATCCTGGTACATGAAATTTTATTTTTTAGCTAGAAACTTTTTTCGTGTAAAATTTGCTAGACATTTCAATAAGACTTTTGATTTATGCTAGTTTTTAAAATTTTTAAAATGCGTTGTTGTTGTTGTTTTTTTTTGGCTACGGAAATGATAATATTAAAAACTAATTGTATTTTATACTATTTTCTTCCATCGATAAAAAAAAAGAACATACCACTGGATAGGCTACTTCAATAGCCCCGATTCGGAAAAAGTGCGTTGTCATCGCTCTGTTTAACTACCAGCAACATAGCAATTGATCGAATCGCCAGTCGCGTGCCACACAGCCGTGTGTCAAAGTTTTTAGGCTCTGTAGTACGAGATTGGTGATTCGAGCAGTCTATTCAGTTGTTCTATATCGATGCTTTATATCGTGTCCGTAGATCTGCCATTAGAAGCAAGAATGTTTAAATGCACTCTGCTACACTCACTTTATTATTATTTCTGATTCAGCTACGTCTTGCGGAGCCCCTAGTCGATGGTATTTGCGATGATGATCCTGACAACGTAACCATTGTTCTGGAGAGGGCGTCTGAGCATCGGAAAATACTGGTGTCTGTGCTGGAGATTTTGGGGGTTACTATAACCAACATTACTGAAATTGATATTGATGACCTATTTGAATTCGATTTCTTATTTTGCAACGCCACAAAGGTACTGTGTGCAAATTACTGTGTTTTTATTAAGAATTTTGAAAGTATTTCTTCTGGTAGAATGAAATCCCATTAAGCATAAATAAGTAAAAATGAATAAAACTATATCTTTGAAGCATTATTTTTTTATCACTTTTAATTTTTATAAAATAATAATAGTACGATGTATAACCATTTCTTAAACTGTTTGTATTTCTACCATATGTTAGATCAAAGTTATAGCTTTAAAGTTCTGTGCCTTAATAAAAAAAAAAACACTATCATTGTTATTAATAGTAGTATGCTCGAACGTATGCCATGGTCTTCCCTCATAACATGATCTTCCATTTTTTCATCGATGGCAGGAATCAACTGCTTGAAAAGAGCTTAATCAATGTCACGCAATATAATTTTACACTTGTAATTTAAAGATTTTACATTGGCTAACGTGATTGTGTAACATTAAAATACATTCAAGAAAAGATGCAGTTTGATTAGTTATGATGGGAAGCGTCAATAAAGCATGCCAAGTAAATAATTTAAAAAATCCAGCTTTAGAGAAATTAAAAATTAAATGTAGAGACCCTATACATTGTCAATTTTTAATCAGCTTGATGAAATACAACTGATTTCGCACACAAAATTGTAATTTTAAAGGTACTTTTAAAGAATTCTCAATATCATGGATAGATGTCATCTTGTGATCAATGCTTTGGAGATATTTTAAACTACCCTTGATTTCACGCTTAAAAAAAAAGAACAAAAATTCACTCCTAAGGACTGGAAATTGAAACAAACGTGTCCCAGTTTCAAATCCTCCGGAGTCATCCTCTATCCTCAGGAGTGAAAGTTAACTCCCCCTTTTTTTTTTTATAAGCATGTTGATATTAAAATAAAATTGAGGAATTTACAAGTAAAATATTATTCACTAACGATACATGAAAAGTCATAATTTATCATAAAATAGATTTTGCTTTATTTTAGGAATCTCGGAAGACGCCCCCCGTGCAAGATGTGGAGCTTTTAAATATAACCCTCCTTCACCTGGCTGATAAGGCTCCCCAGGTAAATAACTTACTTGCTTTTCGAGAATAGGATTTTAAGCTTGCACTGTTAAACCTAGTAATGTGCCATTCTTCAAATGATTTCTGTAATCGATTACTTCTATCAGGCGCGTAGCCAGGAAAATTTTTCGGGGGGGGGGGATATGAACTTATATGTGTATAAATAGACGGAATTTCATCACTAATCCAAAAATTTCGGGGGGGGGGATATATCCCGATATCCCCCCCCCCCCCTGGCTACGCCCCTGACTTCTATTCGAATTGTATTATCGGTTTCAGTATTCGAATAGTACTCGCGATTTCTATTCAAGATTTCGAATGTCGTCTGCCGTTCGAAAGCTATTAGGCTGATTGTTCGAATGAGTTTTCAACCGAACGAGTTCCGATTATTTCGAATGCATTTAATAATCGACTAATTCGAACAGTTTCATTCATTCATGCCAATCACTAGTTAAAGAGTCTGGTGAGCTTGTCCCTCCACAATATCTAATTTTATTGCCACTCTTGCGGGAAAGTATGCACCCCTGAAGGCATTACTTCGCATATAAATAATCGCTATCTGCCAATGAATAATTTTGAATGTCTTTCGTGAACACTCCCATACTTTTTTTGTTCACATTATCCACATTAGCGGCATTAAAAATCTGTGTGTGATTGCAACTTCAACGATAGGGCAATAACCAGTTCCCTATCACTAAATAATACAGAGTCATCAAAAACGGGTGGACATATTTAATGAAATACCGGCTGTACCAATCCATGCTTCGAGGAATCGATTGTTGAGAGCCTATCGGCCTGTCTGTTACATTTACAAATCGCGGACACTGGCCAAGTTGTTTGAAACTAATATTATTGCTGTTTGCTGATTTTCTTTCAGAATTATGAGCTTTAGAAATTTTTCCTCCCTCGTTTTTTGAGCCTATACATTGAAAACCCCACTCGCAATTTTACGAATTTTTATGAGCAAGCATAGGCGCTCCCACGGGGGGGGGGCTATGGGGGCTCAAGCCCCCGCTAAAGGTGGAAAGTTTGAAATGGAAAAACTTTAAAAAATGAAAATTGTCACCAATGAATTATTACTATTATTATTATTTATTGTCTTAAATATTAAATTATTTCTAAATTATTTTTTACCTAAAAAGATGTTAGTTTTTAAATAAACGCTTACAAAGAGTTTATGAAACACTGTTAAAGTCAGTTACAATATCACTGAAAAGATCAGATAATTATTTATGACTCTATAATGAGTTTTTGCTTGTGGGCTTGTGTTGTATGGGCAAATCAAGTGGTACAAAATATTTTGACGTTATAAGAGGGTTGTACCTATTATCGATCTCACTATAACCGAGTTCAGCAGTATTTTCAGCTCAGCCCCCCCTAAACTAAAATCCTGGGTGCGCCAGTGTGAGCAAGTAACAAAAGACGTATAACTTTTAACAGTGTATTCACTGAGTAGTCTTTTAAAATGTATGCAGTTGGAAAAGGAGAAGTGAAAGATGGTCCTACTCTATGTATAGGTACTATTCAACAAATAAAATTAGTATGTAGTACCGTCGCTCTCTCTCTATATATATGTAACGGGGGGAAAATCTGTTTATTTTATACAAATATTACACTGATAGGCTTGAAATTCCGCCCAGCATTGTAAAAAGATGAGAGAGAAAACTACATTAAAAATTTACCCATTTCAGCGGTTTCTTCTCCCAATTTTCTCAACTTGAAAGTGTTTTGAACTCTTTTAAAATTTTAAAGGAGTTCTTTCCTTTAAAAATTTTCCAGAATATGCATGAGAAATGTAGAAAAAAAAAAGAGTTTTAAAAATCTCAAAATCCCCCGTGCCCTCAATACTTCATAATTTGGATTTATTCCTAACGAATTCCGAGGTATTAACCAAATATTGGAATAAATTTCAACGGCAGTTTAAAAACGGTTTGGTTAAAAACATTCTCCAAATTACTCAGTGAATACACTGTTAGAAGTTATGCGTCTTTTGTTGGAACAAAAATAAAATAAATGAACGGATAATATTTTATTCATTCGTGTGCACTGCACCTAACGAAGCATACCCTCTGTTTTCTTTAAAAAGAGTCAGGGAATTTAAATGCACATCCAAACTGAATACATTTTTGTAAATAAGATTTAAAAACATTTTAACCTCAGTTAGTAGCAGTTATTTTAAGTAAATATTACACTTTGCAACATTTTCGTTGTAAAACAGGTAAGTAAAATACTTATATGGGTTAAAAAAAAAAACTTTTTAACTAACAACACCCTGACACTGGGGAAATAAAATCAAATGAACAGTAATGAAAACTTAGCGAAATCTTTAAAAGTTTTAATTATTTCTTTTTCAGATTAACTGGATGAGATGGCGTGACATAATTTTTTCTGAGCTGCACCTTTACTTCCCGCATGATAAGCAACGCATTTACTTCGATGGACTGGAATCATCCATTCTCCAAATTAACGAGCTGCTCCGCATAACGACATCTAAGTGAGTTCCATTCACAGAGCCTTATTATCGCATGGGCAAATCGGGACTTTGCCCAGGGCCCCCAATTTCAAATATTGTTCTGAAATATATTTTTTTATATCAAAATTTTATGATAAAGAAAACAAATTTTATAGGTGGAGGGGGGGGGTGCAAATTCATCAATGCCCGGGGACCCCGTTGGCAGTAATCGGGCGCTGCTGGTATAATTAGCAAGTAAGAGTTTCTCGAACCGTGCAGATTATTTCGCTTGTGATTAAAGCTGTTTGCTTGATTTCATAGATGAACTGTTGAAATCAAAGTTGATTTCATTCGCTATTTGAAAACGATGTAAACATACCTTTATTATTTCTTATGTCGGATCAAAATCGATTTGAGGTTTCTTTTTCTTTCTTTTTTTTTTTTTTTTTTTTCGTCACGTATTGAAAGTGGAATACCTTTTCTAACTGTTAATGTGAAAAATATCACTTAACATACTTAAATATGCTACCTGAGATGCTACGCAGTTCTCCTTTCCTCGTCAGCATTGGCGTAAATTGGCATGTAACACTGGAGGGGGGCAAAATGTTTTCAAATACGAGATTCTGACTTCTTGAAATTTAACAGGGGGGCATTGCCCCCTCTTGCCCTTAGTAAGTTACGCCTATGCTAGTCAGCATTGCCGTAACTGGGTAGGCTGTTTGAATATTTCTAGGGTGAGCGTTAGTACAGTCTAAGGGCTTTATTGCCTATTCTTGCCATAAAAAAATTTAATTTTGCGAAAGTGGGCTAAAATCTTTAGCCCCCTACCCTGTTACGCGAATGCGTCAGCTTCGCTCGTACAAGCTGGATATTGTTGAAGTTCTTAATTATTGTGATTTATAATAAAATAGTCAGTATATTTTTGTTTAAAAATAAAGAAAACATGAGTACTGTACAAACTTACTTTTCAGTTCGTTTTTGCGCTTTATCGAATTATAGTGGAGTAAGATACAGGCATGTTATTGCTGTCATTAAGCCTTGATTATCTATGTTAGCCAGCACCATTACTGGAATGTAAATTTTCCTAATTGACTATCAACGATCAAGTGCTTCGATCCCACTTGTGAACGTTAAATTATTACTGATCAGCTCTTAAAATTTTTGAGTTTATTGCAGAACTTATGTACGATACGATTGCTCGCTTATTTGGCAACCTCCCCCCCCCCCCAAGAGCCTTATCGCATGGGCAAATCGAGACTTTGCTCAGGGCCCCTACTATCAAATGTTGTTCTGAAATATTCTTTTTTATATCAGAATTTCATGAAAAATGAAACAAATTTCATAGATTGCCCCACCCACCCCAAATTCATCAATGCCCGGGGCCCCTGTTAGTCATAATCAGGCTCTGTCCATTCATCGTGCCCGATTTTTTTCCCTTAAAAAAAGGAGGATAACCAATAAAATCTTTGTCGTAGCCCTGTAGAAAAACTACACACATAAAAATCCAATCCTGTCCAATCCAATCAAATCCTGTCCAATACACATAAAAATCAATACTGGTCTTAAGATGGTGGTTTATAACATCTACACCCATTTTGAGCTCAATCCAATGTACCGTTTAAACGCTAGCCCACTTTCAAGAATTTCCTCCCATAGGCCATAATGTAAAAGAAATCTTTGTCGTAGCCCTGTAGAGAAACTATAAGTCCTATACACACCAAAATCAATACCGCTCTTGCGACGGTGGTTTATAACATATATACCCAATTTGAGCTCAATCGAATGCTCTGTTTAGAAGCTATCGTGTTCACTCACACACACATACATACATCTCGTAAAAATAGCATAAATGAATTCAGAAGACCTCAAAACGTGTAAATACACCAAAATCTTGAATTCGAATTTTTTCATGATTACAGTACTTTCCTTACATGGTACATGTTCGGAAAGTAATAAAAAGTGGTTTACTAAAAATTTATATTTTGCACTGAACTAATATTTCAATTACATTACAGTAAAGGAAAATTATATGTTACTAATAAAAATTAAGCAAAATCATAATATATACATATTATGATTTTGCAAAAAAGAAAGAAAAATTCTTTCTAATCGAATCAAACCTCGTGAAATCGCCCGCTGTGGACGGGCTTTCATATAAGAAGGATTTCTGAAGTCCTCGTCTTCATGGAGACAAGATGAATAGCAATTTTTAAGGAAGGGTAAAAATTCTCAATACCCGTCCTCGTGGACGGTTCAGATTTTGCTGATTGAGCGTAGTCTATATTGAATAGTGTATCATGTACAGGAGAAGCAAAAAATTGACCTCTCTGCTGTTAAAGAAAAATTTTAAGCACTTACGTGAGTATAAATCCCTTCATTAATCCTTTCATTGTATAACTTATTTCAAAGTATTATTTATAAATGCTGGAAGATAACGATTATAACCGTTTTAAATTATAAATTTTGTTCATATTAATTAATTACAAGAATTATTGAATCATATTTAAAAAATAAAAGGAAATTTGGTTCTATTTGTATCAATAGTTAGAAAATGTACTGGTGTCCAAAATTAAAGTCAGAAAATCGGCGAGAACCGAAGAAATATTCACTGGCGCCGACGTGTAATAAATATAGAGGGGGCTCAGTTCTTGTAATGGGAATTCTTGCTTCCGCAGACCACATAGATGAATGATATTTGAAAATTTTAGAATTAAGTGCTTCGAAACAGATATTTTTAACTTTTTTCGTTTAAATTGAAATTCTTTATGTATTTTTTCTTCAAAATAAAATATATATATATATATATGCCTGTATTTCAATATATGCAGTAGAAGTTGGTCTGTTAAGTTCACACAATTTAAACTATTACTCTCCCTAACTCTATAATAGTATAAGTAGAGGAACATTACATACCTACGCAGGAAAATATGCTATGCTAAATGTGGTCTATTCCTTTTTTATACAGCGACAAAAATGCTGATAAAAGGGTATTTTTAAAAATTACTATTAAGGTTATGGAATTCTAATAAACCCCTCTCTATATGCTAAAATTGATTTAGATTCAATTCGCATATCAGCTTCTTCTGTCAGAATTTTTTTTTAACCCCACTATCTCTAAACTGTTAATGTAATTTTTGTAATTTTACGATGAAAATATTGGGAGTGCTCAGCCCCTCTTGAAAAAAGATTGGAGGGACTTTAGCCTCCCCAATACCTATGGAGTCGGCGCCTATGGAAATATTCGGTTTATTGTAACAAAATTTGGCATTTTAGAGATATATTATCATTGAATAAGCATATAACAGCATAACGATATCAAAAAAATCTGGAGTGACTCCACTCGACTTTCCGAACACTTACGATTAAGATCATTACCAAGCATTTAAATAAATTTTAATCGATGAATAATTCAAATATATATACCAAATTTAAGCTCAATGGAATGTACCGTTTAAACGCTAGCGCACTTTCAAGAATTTCTCACCATAGGCCATAATGTAAAAGAAATCTTTGTCGTAGCCCTGTAGAAAAAATGTAAGTCCTATACACACCAAAATCAATACCGGTCTTGCAATGGTGGTTTATAACATGTATACCCAATTTGAGCTCAATCGCATGCCCCGTTCAGGAGCTATCGTGTTAACACACATACACACACACACACACACATACATACATACATCTCGTAAAAATAGCATAAACGAATTCAGAAGACCCCAAAACGTGTAAATACACCAAAATCTCGAATTCGAATTTTTTCATGATTACAATACTTTCCTTACATAGTACATGTTCGGAAAGTAAAAAGGTGAGTTGTTAGCAAATATGCTACGTGGGGTATCGGGCCATTCTTCTCGCGAAATTTACGACTTTTTTAAAGACCATTCAGGATCTATTCGCAAAAGATTAATGTGGTAAACCGCAAATTCCTCCCACACACACATTGAAGGGAAAATGTTCCCGCGAGTCGATATCGTTTCCTATTCCAATACATTGATTTCCCTGTTCGGCTGCGAAAAACGCGTGATCTGTGCATCCGTCTTTACAGCACATCGAATCAAAAGAACCCCACTGAGCCATGAAGGACGCCATGCCTAAAGGCCTATGCTCATAACCAGTGTCCTCCCATCGCTAAAGGGGGTAAGAGGACATTCTACTCGCGAATTTTACGACTTTTAATGACCATTCGGGATCCACCGACAAAAAATTTCAGGGCTGAATCCTTCCCACACACAGTGGAGGGAGAGCATTTCGGTAATTTTTTTTGTTCTCCACCGAAATACTTAGAAGACGTCGCGTCGTAAAGCCTAGTTTACTTATTATCTATTCTCAAATGTTCGATTTAGTTTTATTCATTTATAATTACTATTTAATAAATTACATCTAAGTCCCACGTGGTCTAGTGGTTAGGATACCTGGCTCTCACCCAGGAGGCCCGGGTTCGATTCCCGGCGTGGGAAGTAATTTTTTTCTATTTCATTATTTGAACTTTTCGAATGTTTTTATTGATAATTTCGTGTTACCCTTGCTGGTATTTTTCTCTTTTGTGTTTTTTTTATTCATTTTATTGCAATCTTTAGAAAATCAATTGAATTGCAGCAACAAAACTTTGTAATTATTTAAAAGAAAGGTATGTGTTTAGTTAACCGTCGCTCTCTTCCGTTCATTAACGTAATATTTAGGGGTTTAGACATTTTTAACGCAAGGGGAACGCGTCACTAAATGGGTATCCAGCTGTTTTGCTATAGCATGCATTAATTTTCAAAAGAATGTAGAACTTTGTCCCACTTTACGTAACAATTGTTTTGTTTTTTTACACGTATATTTTATTAATTTGTTTTTAGATCAGTTTAATATGAATATCAGCATTTATTGAAAAATTAACTAATAACTGAACTAATTAAGTCTCTCACTAACCAGTAACAATTTTGTTACATTGTCCTAATTTGTAAATAAGGAGAATGTTCCGGTCAAAAATCACAATAATATATGCTGATGTTTTCAATATTTAACAACTATAAACGCGTGGTTTTTTTTTTTTCTTGAAATAATTTTAGTAATGACACAATCTTTGGAAATATGACTATTTGTGAGCTATACTAAATATTCAAATGATTCATTTGAGCACTGAACACACAGGCACCAAACCATCCCCTCCCCTCCCCCCTTTACTGTGTTATACGAGGCAGTGATATATTGAAGGGAGGCCGAGTGATACCTATATATACTCCTAATATGAGGTATCTGGAGTTTTAGTAATATCGTGGGTAATTATGTATATAGCTGAAACAGATACGGTATAACATTACAACCAAATTTTCCAACATTTCATTCCTGTATTGATTGTGTCATTTTAATAGCAAAACCTTCAGAGGGAAAAATTTTATTTTACAGAAGAAAAATCTGGAAAAAAATATAAATATATATTTTCAAAGACTAATTTTAAATGGTTTGTTATGGAACTTGTTTTATATGCTTTACTTTCTCCATTATTGACTACGGAAAGTAAAATCAAGGAAATAATGTAAAGAAAATTCATCTTTAACGCAGTATGTATTATCTTATTAAGTGTTTTAAAATAATATTTGAATAAACACTTATTGATCTTTATAATTATTTTTCATACATTTCTTTAAAATATTGCGAAGTGCTGCCATCTATGTTTATTAATCTGAAACAATAAGGGATTTTTCCTAATACAGTGAAATAGTAAATTCTTTAAATATATGTTTATATGAATGCTTCTAAAATAATAAATTGTTGTACAGTTTCATTTAATTCCTGAATATTTGATCCTGATGATTTATCCTGAATGATATGATATTTGTAGTACAGTTTTATTTAATTATTAAAAAGTTATGACTATAGTAGTTTTTGTAATAACGAATTCAGATCAGAGCTCTGTCTTGTAGTTTTAATAATTAAGTGTCTTCAGATTCCTTAGCTGGTGCGTTTATCGCTAGTTTGTTTACTTTAGTTTTCATCTAGTTCTTTTGGCGCGTTGAAACGGTACTTACGTATTATCCGGGCGGTCACTTCTGTCAAACTACTTTTTCGCAGATTTTAAATACGTTGCTAATCGTATTCCAAACCATCAACAATTTCATGTGCCCGGCATTTATCTTGGTGAAAAATTGCTTGTCTTGTCGGACCGCCGGGATAATACGTAAGTACCGTTGAAACTTGTGCATAACTCCCAGAGACCAGGGCCGGCCCAAGGGGGGTGCGAATGTAGGCGATCGCCTAAGGCCCCGCGCTTATAGTGGCCCGCTCCTGGGCTACTTTATTGCTATCTCATAAGACATGATAGAGAAGAGGCCCCGCTCTTGCGCTTCGCCCGGGACCCCGCACGACCCTCGGGCCGTCTCTGCAGAGACCCATGACTGCCAAGGTCGCCAAAGTACAGGGATTTTTTAGGTTGCGAGAGTGGGGGCGTTAAAATAGGAATCAACTCTTTCTTGTACCATAAAACACATCTTTGGAATCGAAATCTATCTTAAAATCGCCTACTGAAACTGTTTTACAGCCAGGCATATTCTTCCTGTAGGCATATTCCAACTATACCGCAAAGACATTTTAAATACTGTTTGGGATGGACATCGTAATCCACGAGTGTACCGGGTTTTCCTTTCTTGTTCCACAGAGCATTTCTTCGGAATAGAAATCTATATTAAAATCGCCTAATAAAACTGTTTTACAATATACGCCAGGCGTTTTCTAACTATACTCGAAATATATTTATAATAAATTGTCACGTTTTGGCACCACATTTAGCTATCCATTATCAAAAATTGCAAACCTTGTGCGACTTTCAACATTTTATTAACGCCCCCCCCCCCCTCCACGTTATCTGGCAAAAGTGACTCGACACGCTAATGTCTACACAAAAAACCTGATTGAAATTAATAGCACTCTGGGGCTAAAAATTTTGGGGTGGACCGCCCTTATGACTTAGGGGTATGAGACATAATTAAAAACCTATTCACAGACCTAACAAATATATATATAAAATTTCATTAAAATGGATCAAGCCGTTTCGGAGGAGTATATGGCTAACACCGTGACAGGAGAATTTTATATATTAGATATTCAATAGGGATGAACCGAATAGTAAACAAATTTAAGTATTCGAACAATTGGTAAACAAACACATATTTCAAAATAAATAAAAACTTTGTGAAAAAAAAAAACACACATAAAAGGTTACTTATTAAAGGTTAAAAATTCCGTCCACGGAAGGGTTTGTCTGAAGAAGACCGAACGAATTTTTGGTCGAAACGATCGTTACGCCTTGAAATAACCTTTTAGGTGTGTATTTTTTTCACAAAGTTTTTATTTATTTTATCTTATAACACCAGTTTTTTGAGTGTTTATTTTCAAACACATATTTCTTTATACTATGAATGAAAGATAGAGTATAGTGCCATAGTACTAAATTAATTCAAGTTGCTACTGACTAATATCGCATTCAAATTAATTTTAATGCAATAGAAAACACTCAGATGCGAAATTTAAATTTTGTTGCTTTTCAATTTTTCTTGAATCTTATAACACATTACATTAACTTTACTATTACCCATTTAATTATGAAACAGTAACCAGAAAAAACCCTCATAATATTAAGTGTTCATAAATATGTAAAGTCAATGAACTGCTAATTTTTTAAAATAAAATATGCAGTTAAAAAAATAATCATCGTTACACAAATATTTTTAAAAATTATTTATAATATATAAAAGACTAGGGGACAAGGCCCCCAGACTCACTACGCTCACTTTTCGTATGAGGCATTCGGCCCCTAATAAGGCTTATTCGTAAAAAAGATATAATTTCAACAGACAAAACCCGAAGATTGGATCAGATAGAATGTTACTGAGCTACACATTGGTTGGTTCTTGCATGTTCATTGGTACATAAAATATTAAACTTCACACTACAGTAGACCCCCTCCCCCTCATAACACGGAAGATATTTTGTTATGGGAATCCGTGTTGTACGGGTCCTGAGCTATACTCCATTTGGAGTGCGGACTCCGCATATAATCGCTGGAAAAATTATTTGCACTCCTAAGAAATATAATGATATTTAATGTTGCCATTCAAAAGTTATATTAATTAGGAGCTAAAGCGTAATAAAATCAGAACATCTGTTTCAGCTGTATTTTTAATAATGTAAAACCTATTGGACATCTTGCGAATTTGTCACCCATGGCGATTTTTCATTATTTGGCGACTTGCGTACATGTAACGTTTATAAAAGCTACCGAACAGATAGGATAGCTTGCCACCAATGGCGACTTTTCATTATTTGGCGATTTGCACATGCTCACAACCTATAATTACTGTTCATTTAAGGTTACCGGAAAACCGTTATCCATATTTTCATTTAGATAATCGTTTGCAAATTGGAGGAATTATACCATCTCGTCGCGCTAGCAAATATCCAAAGTGTACTATAACTGCTATAATGGCATAGTTAACGCCGCCCAATATTTCTACTGGTAGCAAATAATCCAGCTGGACCGAACCGGCTTTAAAATAATCTGCATTTTAATTATTTTTCATTTTCAAGATATTAGTTATTCTGTTTTGGAAAAACGAATAATCGCTAATTATAAACTCCTGTTGTCTAAGCGAACTTACTATTTGAAAATTGTCAACTTTGTGTAACACATTTTGAGTTACGGAAAAAACACTCAAAATACTGGTGTTAAACAATAAAGTAAATAAAAAACTTCGTAAAAAACACACATAAGATGTTATAGGTAAGTGGATACGCACGTTTCAACCAAAAAAAATGTTTTGGCCTTCTTCAGTCCAAGCCCTACGCTGCAAGCAACACAGGGAACTGGAAAAAAAAAAAAAAAAAAAAAAAAAAAAAGGGCTTGGACTGAAGAAGGCCAAAACATTTTTTGGTTGAAACGTGCTTATCCACTTACCTATAACATCTTATGTGTGTTTTTTACAAAGTTTTTTATTTACTTTACATTTTGAGTTACTTATTTCATATAGTTTTTATTTTGGTCTTAAAATGGGCGTAATTCTAACTCATGTTTGTAAATTTCAAGCGATTCTAGATACTTGGAAACTTGCAAAGGAATGAATAATTTTATGCCAAATCTGGCAACCATTATGTTTATTTTTCAGTTTTTTATTAATATCTCCTAAAATAATTCGATTTTCGAAATTTAAGTCAGCTTAGCAAGTTCCACGGAATTTTTCGAATCTGTGGGCACCTTAGTCGAAACTCAAATCCCCACGGCTTAGGAGGAGATAGGTCAACAAGCTTTGGCAGCGACAGCGGCCTTTACTTTTTTTTAGAATAGAGAGAAACTTTGATATTAAGTTTTGCAGCATTTTAATTTCTGAAGTTTTACACCATATGAAATATGAAATATTGTTTAAAAACAAACTAATTAAATTAATCTTTGCAATCAAACAATGGTTTTAATAAATTATAATTAAATATTCGCTATTCGGCAAAATATGGTATTCGGTTTCATCCCCAATATTCAAGAATAGTTGTATAGTATTCAAGAAACAAAGAATGTTGTCAGGAAAGAATTTGTAACTGTGCAATAATCAATATATTTTTGGTAAGTGAAACATTTCTGATATATTATTTTTTGTAGCGGGGGAAAAAAAAAGTTTTTCGCGAGGCTTTAATTTTCGCGATTACGACAGGCTTACGAAAATAAGTGCTTTTACAGTAGTTACTATTATTTAATTTTACATTTTGTAAACAATAGCTTTCATGCACTTCCCTTTCTCTTAGGATTCTGGCCAACTATCTCTCATGGCGTTTTGTCTTTCAACACTTGGGCTTCCTGGGGAAGGACTTTCGCCAGATCATCGAAATCCATTCCCGTGTCGTGGTTCCCAAGCTGGGCAGGCTCTTGATGACCTCGGACCGCTGGATTCCGAGGTGGAGACAGTGCGTGATTTACGTGAAGAATCTCATGCCATTGTCAATATTGCTTGAATATGCCAACCACATCAACATGCGAGAACGAGAGGAAGAAGTGAGTGAAATTCATAAATTCATCCCCCCCCCCCAGCATCTGTCAGCGAGATTACTTTTGTAGCGTTTCCAGGGTACCCCACCACCTTCGTCTGTATGTAGATGGATGTGGAGTCTAACCCGCGTACTTGTAGCAATTTCTGTACTATGTCCCACCTTATTCTTCGGGGTGCACGCCGGGGGTGTCCTCCGCTGCGCCACTGTACAAGGAGGGATCCAAAAACTGCTTTCAGATGGGGGGCAACGCTTGAATGCAAATTCAAAACTGTATGAAAGATGTCATCATTAGAAGCCCATTTTGTGTAGCATAAAAATACTTTTCTTTGAGGCAGCGCTCATCCCCTGCGATTTTCCCATTAGATCTACTCTTGAATAATTATTATTATTGATAGAGCGAATCACTATTTGTGAGACAATTTAAGCGTAAATTACTTATACACATAATTTTTATTGCAAAACGAAGTGTATCATAAAATAAAGGTGTCTATCCAGGAATTTTTTCCAGGGTCTCATTTTTGTGAATTTCAACATTTATTTTTGTGAATTTTAATACCAATTTTTGTAAAAGACACTTTTTTTTTCTTTAAAGTATCAGCAAAACAAATTAAAATATAGGGTGAAATGCCAATGATGGGGCCGTTTTAATGGATTGTAATTTTGTGAAGGAGCCATAAAACTGATTCAAATTTCGTCTTCATTGATTCCTCAAATATATATTTTATAAAATTAAAAGATAATATTAAAGAATAATCATTTATTTTAATATCTATAATGTCTGAAGAGAAATTTTTATATTTGTTATAAACCTTGAAAATTTTCATAAAGATATGAAGCATAAAGATTTTCTCTTACGGACAACCGAGGAAATTGACAGAGAAAACGCAGTCAAAAGGTACCGCTCCCCGCTTTTTAGATTTTGAGCTCTGTAAAATGTTTTTACGTCTATAATCGGTTCTTTTAAAATAATTTTATGAATTAGGTGTTAAAAAATGCACAGAAATAATTAAAATATACTATACAGTAAAATTTAAATTGAACTATCGATTTTTATAATCTTTTGTCTTTCTAATATCCCTTAACCAGTTTGTCTCGCTTTCATGAATTTTATCATTTTGAGACTATTCTACTACCAAGTTTCTGAGCATGTTTCTTATCTTGTCGTTGACAGATGGACAAAATAATATCAATGGTTTCTGATGAATTTCAAATGATCTTGAAAGATGCTAAAGATTTGAAAAAAATCGACCAGATGCGCAGCTCGCATAAGGTATGTAATGCTAATGAAGATAATTTATAGAGAGATGAGGTTTTATATACATTGTTCCTTTAATTCAGGTAACTAATTTGATGATTGGAATAGACAAGTTTTGTTGTTTCTCTTTCTTTTTCAAGCTTTATCTGCTACCAGAGTGATTCCTAAGCCTAGGATGTCTAAGGTCTATTTGCATGCCATAGTTATTCTAGGGGACCAAACAGTGATTCGATCATTATGATTTTTTTTTCTTTTTTGTATTTATTAAAAGAATCATGCATGTAAAAAAAGTAGAAAATGTGATTTTTAAAAGTTTGATTATTTAATTATTATTATTATTTTTTTTTTTTTGGTTTATCATTAAGGGAGCTTTGTAATGTTATCCCTATTTAATCAGTGTATGATGTATGAGAAGTGTGATTGTGTATATGCATGGCTGTGAACTTTTACGCTTTTTTCGAAGCTTTTTCACCACATCTTTAAAAAAGTTTTATTCTGAATTAAAAATTAGAATTTATATTAAAATGACAGTGCCAGATTGGAAAAAGTGGTAAAAAATCCCCCCCCCCAAAAAAAAAGCATAAATGTAAGAGATGCATGTATATGTAATAGGGGTATCACACAAGATCCGTCCGACCAACTTTTCCTGCAGATCAACTCTCCGGCGGATTTTCTCCCGTCGTTGCCTTGACGACGACGATCTCCAACTTTTACCTTTCGGAACGAAAAAATCCGAGTTGACCGAAATTGCGGCCAATCGGAGTACTTCTTCCTGCTACGTCATAAGCAATGGCGAGTAATGGCGACCACTTCTGTGTTCGAAGCTTGGCAGCTTGGCTCGATATCAGAATAGAATCGCAATCACGCAAATAAAATTATGGCGGCATTCAACTGGAGTTTGGATTTAGAAATGGATTTCATCGAATAAATTAAAAAGTTCCCTTGCATGCTGAGTCACGGTTAGTAAAATAATAACCTTCATGCCAAATCAGCGATGCGTTGACTATTTGGCGTCGGAGACAGTTTGTTTACTTTTGCAACCCTTAAAGATAACCACGCCTTCAAGTCCGTCGGGAAAGTTGGTCCAACTCGGAGTTGCTCGGATTTTCCCTTTAGTGAGATACCGGCATAAGAGACAACAAGAAAATATTTTGAGTGAGTAAATAGAAACATTATTTTCATTAAATATGATTATTTATTTACTTTTTTTTACGATGTCAATAACATATCTGAGCTAAACTTTCAAGAAAGGGCTACTATTTTGCCTACTAAAACTAAGAAAAAGCATGCTTTTTTGGCAACTTTTGTATGTTTGTCTGTCTACTAATATGATAATGTTTTTGTCTCCTGACAATAGTGGACACCCTGTTAAAAGAACGTTTTGCCCCTACCCCACATAAGTTGCGAATTTTGGAAAATGCTGTCTAATCCACCACCTCTATTAATAAACTCACTTACACGCCAAATTTTGTATTATTAGCTTCAGTAGTTTCGGGCAGGCGAAATAATGGCATACGAAGAAACGACACTACCTTCCGGTCCCCCTAATGTAATTTTATTCTGTGTTCAGTATAAGATGTAAATGACAAGAAAATTCTAAAAAAAAACCCTGATGTTTGACCTCAAAATGTTCAAACCTTTTAGCCCGTGTAAATGGTAGAACTCCATTTACACAGGCACACACATTTGCATTTTTTTTTCATGTGTTTTTTACAAAGTTTTTTATTATTTATAAAATTAAATGTTATAGGAATCCTAAATTAGACGCCTCTTTAATTATGAAACTTAAAATTATCTTTTACAAGTTGCTTGAACTGAACTTATAAATCTGTGTTCACAGAGTAACGAGCTTACCCATCAGAGAATTTTAATAAAAAAATTCAGTCAGACTACACTTATGTGTAAGATCACTATATATATATATTTTTTTTTTTTTTCCCGTATGCTTGTTACCATTATTTACGACACCTGTATATAAAGTTGTAAAGTTACCATATAACAAACTCAGAACCACTGAAGTTAAAAGTTCTTGAAACTTTCCGCAAAAACATTGTTGTTGAACATTTTATGATAAGCAGGGTGTCCATAATTTAACGACCCTACTTTAAAGTTGCTTACAGACAACATTATTGCTCAAAAAGTTGTGAAATTTTATGTAGGTTATTATAAAAGTATGGGAATTCGATTGAGCGAATTAAAAAATTGGTACAAAATTTCACCACCAGAGAACTTTTTTTAAAATGAGTCAGAAAAGCACACATGTTAAGATAAGTTTACAAATTTTATCACGACTATACAGTGTATTTAAAACGACTGTCATCTTTTTAAATACCACCTGCAATCTAAGATATCATATTCTACTGTTGACCAATGTGTTCTGGGAAAAGGGCGGCGAATTTTCGAATTCTCCTATCCCCATCTCTGAATTTTTACCCTTTCATTATGTCCTACTCTTCCTGAAGATTAGTTTCATCTGTAGACAACTTTACAATAGCGTAGTGCAATTATGGACACTGTATAATTTGAGTTCAATAAAATAGTTCGACAATGGAATGCATAAAAACTGAAATAAGTAATTTAGTGTCTTCAACTAATTTGATGCGTCTACAATATATACTATTTATTTTAAACTTTTAACAACTGAATCAATTTTGAAATATTGTTAATTTTATTTTCTGTTTTTAGATAAGTCTAATCCAGTTCCTGTTAACATATCCATACCGAGACAAAAGGTTTTTCGACAACTTTTATACGGATGTAGGTTTGTCAACCCTTTCATTATTTCATCTTTGTAGTTATTTATTTATTTAAAATAGATATTTAAAAAGAAATTATTTTGTTCAACTAGTATAAGTTTTTTAGGAATGCGAATCCTTTGGCTATCTCATACTTTCTTGTAAAATTCTAAATACTTTTCACTCCTTCAGGTTTTTGGCTCCTGAATTTTTATTCTAAAAACGATTCGCGTTGTATTTGTCATTTTAAGTGGGCCCCACCATCAAAAATTTTTGGGATTCACCGCTTGCCATATCAAAAGGCGTAAAAAATACTTTTACACCTATATTCTAAAAAATCTTCACTAAAAGAATACGTGCTCTGTGCACAGCACTTAATATACAAGCCTTTAGAATTAGCCAAAGCATATTCTATGACCCTTTTAAATACTTAATATTTTTGCAACAGCCTTTAATATGCAAAAATCAAAGAACTTCTAACAGCATAAAATGAAGGATTCTGTACAAATAAATACCATATTTTAAACAAGTTCACTGCCGGTCCACGAGTGTAATTTCCTACATGAATTTTGTGAATAACTAATTAATTTTTCGAAAAACACGCAATTTGAAAATTGTGAAATGTGTGAATGTGAAATTCTTATTATACACGGCATGAATCATTTGTTATTAAGAACTATATTTTATTTGTGAAATTGACATAAGAAATTTGGCTTGTACTCTAATCCGGCAGTGAAAAAAAAGCTCGGTATCAAATTTGAAACTCAAAACATTTAAGGGTCAAATTCATTCACTCAATCGTTTATAGAGAATGGAGATCAACATTCGAGAATGAGATTGTTAGTCAGTGTAACTATTTTCTTTCAGGAATTTCATGTGTATTGAAGGTATATGTAATTATTTTTTTTAAATATTTCTTGATTAAAAGCAATATTAGTAACTGCTGCCCAGAAGAGAGTAGTTTTAAAGACTATATTTTACGTCGTATAAAACTCTTATTTCAACGTAATCTAATGATTAGTCTCTTCTGCGCTTGTACGTCGAGATTCCTTTTTGTAACATTTGTCATTAATTCTATTTATGTAGATGGGCGCTGTCAGTGATTCTTTCCTAAAGAATGGATTGAAGTTGAGACTTATTCGTATGAGAAAGCTATTAGAAGGCGTCTCAAGAGGAAAAACAGTTTACGATATGGAATATACAGTTCAAACGTAAATATTATATTTCTAAATAAACTTGGAGTGATAGACAATTTAGCTTTCTTTATCACTTGTTAATAGTGTATGTATGTTTGTGCAGCAGTCACTCGGTAAAGTAACAGGATATTCTATATATTTATTTCATAAATGAATTAGTTTTCTATTAAAAAAAAAAAACTCCGCTTAAAAGATATCTTACGAATACCGTAATATCCATTGATTTAAAGAAATTCTATTCTCAAGAAGAAATGCTTTAACCGTACAGATTTTGACTGCATTCGGAAGCGTGTCACACGAAATTTGTTTTACGAAAAGTAAAATTCATGACGTCGTTGTATTTAAAATTGATGGAGTGATTAATATTGGTAGCATCAGGTTGAAGATTTATTGTTTTACTTTTCATCTTTTGAAAATGCTATATCTATTTTCGCATATGAGATCTCATTTGCAAAAATGCGAAATGTATGTTTCTAAAATCGTTTAATTTGAGTCGTCCGTTTACTACACAAAAGCGTTTTTTTTTTTTTTTTTTTTTTTTTTTAAGAAATTGATAAAACATAATTACTGAATGAAGTATTTTAACTCATTTATTTCATCTCCGTAAAAAATCTGAATCAGTTGAAACTCTCTTTTTTTTTTAAATGTAACTGCAATTAAATTTAAGATAATTAAAAATTCATTTTTTCCTCTTTTGGAACTAAAACTTGTGAATTTTCAATCAAAATCTTTTCTGAATGCAAAAATGATTATATTTTACAAATTTAAGATTTTCGAATGGAAAAACAACAAATAATTTTAAAAATAACTGAAAGGTTTCAATTTAAATCAAGATTATTTATTTATCTATAAGATTAATAATTTATAAAAGATTTAAAAGTTATAATATAAAGCCCATAGGGAAATTCTTATGTGTTTCATCGTATGGGTATTTTAAAATTTCAAAACTTATTATTTTTTAATTAATATTTATTCACAATTCTTTATTTTTATTAATATACGCTTAAACCAAACCAGCGAAATTCGATTAGTCGGAGCCAGTTTTCAAAAGTGAGCTTCTCCTTTAGGAGCGTTTTTCGATCACAAGAGCGGAGCGGAATATAATAATAAGCGAGGAGGAAATTCTCAGAAAAAACAGGAAGGGAGGAAAGGCGTTCTCAGAAAGAAGACTACTTAAAAAGCACTTTCGCGGAAAACCTGCAGGTTTCCATGGAAACGGATCGCTCCGCAATGTATCGTTTTCTTCGCTCTTTGGGTTTAAGCGTGATACGTTTGACAACTATTACTTACCGCGTAATATATTTCTAAACCATGTAAGCTAAAATTCAATTATAAAACTCGCGTAGTGGAATATATATTTAAATTTCACCAATGTAATATTTAAAATTGTAAAATAATTCTAAACTTTTTTTCTTTTGTAGAATATACTCCGCCTTTGGATCAGATATGTATAGTTTTTTCCTTGGAAATCAAATAGGTATACAGTAATACTTTATTGCTGAACAAAGTACTTAATAATGTTATTTTATTTTGTAATGAACGTGCTTTATTTTGTTTATGAACGCATAAATATTATCAGTCCTGCTTGTTTACGTGACATAGATTTGCTGGGAAATTGAGCCTATTAAACGCCTTCTGAAATTCCCGTTGTATTAGTTATTGTATCATATGTTCGGTTTGGGATTAAATTGTAGATATTTATTGGAATTTATACTAGTAGAAATCAGGACGAGACAGATTGAATGTAATAAAGGTTTTTACTGTGCTAAGGTGACAATAATGCCAGCGAAACGCATCTTTTATCCAACAAAAAACACACTTATTGCATCTGTTATCTATTCTTAAAATATCTTTTTTTTTTTTTTTTTTTTTTTTTTTTTTTTTTTCCCGAAACTCGAAGCTACAGAGGTTATTTACCAGACTGAATTTAGCAAACTAGGCCAAACTTCTTTTTTAAAAAGTCCAAATTTGTTGAAGGACGTCATATAAAAAATACAAGGGATTCTGTTAATTAACCAGTCAGTCATTATGAGGCTTTGCAAAGGCTTATGATTATGAAAACTGTAACACGACAACCGACCAAGGGATTTAACGCCAGCACTTCTGAAACCAGAAAGATTACGCCAATGCAGAACAGGAGGAATTTCTTTCACTTCGTTAACTAGAATTCCAAGAACATGTCGATTCGTTACCACTTTTTGCTATGCCAGTAGTTGCCAAACTTAAGAATCTCTGTTATTGTACCGTTTTTAAATCCTACTGCGAACTGCCAAAAACTTTTTAAAAAATTTTTAAGTTAGTAGTTTTGTTGGTAAAAGCTATTAGTTGTCGTCAGCGCACCATCTACTAAACGTCAGCTTAGTGGAGGAATCAAAGTTAGCCAAACGAGCGTTAATGCGTTCTACCGAAAATGTCCCCACTAACTAAACTGCACGAGGAGGAGGTGGCGGGGGTGGACGATGTTTTAAAGGTTATAACTCGTATTCACGTCACATCAAGAGAAAACCGTCGAAAACTCCAGACCGTTAGATCGACAGTCACGCGGTAGGTAAGAATCCTGGGCCTACACTCTTCAGCTATCCACTATGTTCACGCAACTTAAATAATTACGAACCACTGTTGCATCCACAATAAATAAAGTTTGAACCAGTTTAATTAATAAACTTCTTTCATACATGTTTGTTATTATTTTAATATAATAATTTATATACAAGGGACCAAAGCCCCTAGACTCGCTACGCTCGCATTTCGTATGAGGCATTCGCCCCTAAAAAGACTTCGTAAAATAGATATAATTTCAACAAACAAAACCCAAAGGTTGGATAAGATAGAATGTTACCGAGCTATACACATTGCTTGGTTCTTGCATGCTGCTTGGAACATAAAAATTTAAACCTCACACTATTTGTAATTATGTGAAACCCATGGGACGCCTTGCGTATTAGCCAATTATGGAGAATTTTCATAATTTGGCGACTTGCGTATATGTATAGTTCATAATTAGCTCTAAGAAAACAGTAATTCATATGTTTTCTTTGATAAAAACTACGGAACAGGTAGAATAGCTTGCCACCAATGGCGACTTTTCATTTTTTGGCGATTTACACATGCTCATAACCTATAATTACTGTTCATTTAAGGTTACCGGAAAACCGTTATCCATATTTTCATTTACATAATCCTTTGTAGATTGGCGTACTTAGCACCACGAATTATACCATCTCGTCCCGCTGGCAAATATCCAAAGTGTACTATAACTGCTATAATGGCATAGTTAACGCCGCCAAATATTTCTACTGGTAGCAAATAATCCAGCTGGACCGAACCGGCTTTAAAATAATCTGCATTTTAATTATTTTTCATTTTCAAGATATTAGTTATTCTGTTTTGGAAAAACGAATAATCGCTAATTCTAAACTCCTGTTGTCTAAGCGAACTTACTATTTGAAAATTGTCAACTTTGTGTAACACATTTTGAGTTACTTATTTCATATAGTTTTTATTTTGGCGTAAAATAGGTGTATTTCTACTTCATGTTTGACGATTTCACGTGATACTACCTACTTGGAGTTGCTTTGTTGCAAAGGAATGAATGATTTTATGCCAAATCTGGCAACCATTATGTTTTATTTTTTCAGTTTTTTATTAATATCTTCTAAAATAATTGGATTTTCGAAATTTAAGTCACCTTATCAGGTTCCTCGGCATTTTCCGCATTCGGGAACATGTTTCTCGAAATTCAAATCTCCACGGTTTAGGAGAAGATAGATCAACAAGCTCTGACAGCGTCGACAGCGGCCCTTACTTTTTTTTTAGAATAGAGAGAAAATGTGAAATAATATATACTTCGACCACCTTTTAGATACTAAGGTGAACATTAGGTTTAGAAGCGGAAACTGACACCAGTTCCAGGCCTTGATTACCGAATAGGCCTGTAAGACCCGGGTCTATAGTAAAAAAAATATGGGGCCTCAAAACTGCTATACTTATTATTTATACTTTTGGAATGGAATAGGAGAAGGGGGAGGGGGGGGCTCAAAATGATAGTGGGCCTATAGCCTCAGAAAGTGTTAACGGGACGTAACCGGTTCATTTCGATTCGCCTTCCCTGGCAGCTTGCCAATTTTCCACGCAGAACGTGGTCAGGCATTACTATAGTATGGCTTTTGAATTTTAAAAAAAGGAGGCGGGGATTTGGGGGGGGGGTTAATAACGCCCCCCCCCAAATCCATGTTTTGTTACTATTATTATTAAAACTGGGTTTCTTTAAACCTTGCCCTAAGTGAAATTTCAGGATGTGATACACATAAATCTAATAAAACATTCATTTGAAACTGCTATTTTCGACATAGCTTGCATCTTTAATTTGATAATATTTTACTATTTGTCTGTTAATGCAAATGGTTTGCCCTTTAGAGGGGGGGGGATGACATTATTGCATTTGTTTCATGTATGTCCCATTAAAACTCGGTTAAGTGATGATGCACGTACAGAAGTGATAATTCTCGCTCAAATAGAATTGCTGATGAGTTAATTTTTTAAATGTTTTATACTTGTTTATTTAGACAATTCTTTAATATGTTTTATAGAATTAAACATAAACGCATTATATTTTTAACAGTTATTTCTCTGGGCGCTCTTCAGTCATGTCCAGTTAACAATAAATCCATTCCAAAGTAAGTATGTTAAAGCTTTTTAACTAAATCAGTTTAAAGCCTAAGCCTTGCCACAGTTAAAGTTTACTAAAAGATTATTTTAAATTTTATTTTCTTCAAAAACTTGCTGTGACTTCATTCATAGAGGAAAAGGAATAATAATATTATTTCATAAAAATTTTAAGTTGGGAAAAAGAAAAGGAATCTCGTTATTTTGGTATCCGAACTCTGTTTTTGGTATAATATGCTAATCTTTAAGACTTCGAATTTTATGAAGTGCTATGATTTTTTCAAAGTTATATTTGTGCAAACTTTTTATGTACATATCTGATAATAATGATGAGATACATAGTAAATAAAAAATTCTAAGTCGCCATTATTTTTGAACAGTAAATGACATGGAATTAATTATATATTGCATATGTAATATTTCAGTTACATAAATCTATGTAGTACCTAAATTATAAAAAAAGTGTTACATAATATGTTAAAGAAAATGTGTAATTATTTACTGTTTATATTATTATTTATTGGAAAATTCGAGAAACTGCAAATACAGGAAAAAGAAAAATTTTTATCAAAAATGTGGACGACTGAAAAAAGGGGGCAGGCGCGCAGTATGAGGCGAAAGCTCGCTGGAACCTGGAACCAGTGGCGGCTCGTCATTAAGGGCCAGAGGGGCCTGGCCCCACCGACTAACCAGCGTCTAAACCAAAGTATCTTCCTATTATGTCAGACAGTTCTTTCAAAAATTTACCTTCATTTAAAAAAATGCACGCATTTTACTCTATTTTAATACTATCCATTAAAAAAAGCATTTAAAAAACCGATAGTTATACGATTTTCCCCCTATCTAAGCCATCCATGGGCTGGCTTGCCCTGAATTTGGCGTTTTTTCTCCGTTCACCGGGTTGACATATTTGGCATTGAACACAAAAGCCATATTGACGCGGAATTAACTTGGTTTCCAAGCAGTTTATTTGGCGCTGTCTTCTGGGCCCAGATCTTCGGGCCCTCGCATGGTTATCTGCACGACTGTACGGGGAAATTTTGGCAATCGGTAGCTATTGGCTAAATTTTCCGCTTTGAAGGAAATCATTTTTTATGTGCGTGTTCTATTTTTGCAGTGCAGTTAGATATTTTTCTGTTTGGTTTTCTTGATTTACGAAAAGCGATGTACAAATTTCTTTTTTATATAGGTTGATATTGATTTTAAAATAAATAAATCATCCAAAAATTATGAATAAGCAGCTATAAACATAAATATTAAATAATTAAATGTGGCTTTTTGTTTAGTAATAAAGTAAACTTTTTAATTTAACATAATTAGGTAAAAAATAGCAAAAGTTGTTTAGTAATTTTGATAATAATTTGTCATTTGAGAAATTTTAAATAATTACGCTGTGTGCACTTGGGGATAGGTTGTTATATATTTTTATAATGTATATATATTTTCGCGATTTTAATGGGCACTATTCTTTTTTCGGGCCCGACCACTGAAACTGGTCACAAGCCGCCACTGCCTGGAACCATCTGTGGCTCGCGAGCTACGGGTTGGGCAGCTAGTATAAAGTAAGGAAGAAGTCAGGCCCGGCGAGAGGGGGAGACAGTGGCCCCGAAGCCTTAGGAAGGCCCGTGCCTGGAGGATGTATGTTACGAATTTTTTAGCGTAATAATCCCACGGGAAAATAAAATATTCGTGTCTCCCAAAACCTTTTTTGGCTTACGCATAGAAACTTCATATGAACATGAATAAGCAACCAAATTTGCCGACTGGAGTTAACTGAATTATTTCCAATTTTTCACATTTTCTTATAAAATGCAGTTTTGTAAACTAATAACTAATTTGATAAAGAAGGTAACTCTGCTTTAACACAGAAAAAACAACGTTTGCAAACACCAATGAGATCTAGTGCCGCAAACCGGTTTGGTAAATATGACTTATCATTATCATGGGCGCAGGCAGAATATTTCCCGGGGGGCGAGGGGGGGGGGGAAGACTACTTCAACGTATGGTTACCATGTTGGAAAGAGCAAAAATGTAAGGGAAAACACTGCATACAAAAATCCAGGGGGTGTGCATTACCCCTTGCCCTATGCTGCCGTCGCCCATGATCATTATCAGTGCAAAAATACATTCTCACACTGATATTGATAAATCATACCTACCGAAATCGGTCTGCGACATTAACTCTGATTGTTGTTTTTCGTTTTTCTTTCTGTCTTATTCATTTGGCTACGAATTTTATAATAACTCTGCAAAGAGCGAGTACTGAACATTTTAAAAAATCTTAGATTTAATTGCATCAAGTGATTACTGAACATTTAAAAAAATCTTAGATTTAATTGCATCAAGTGATTACTGAACATTTTAAAAAATCTTAGATTTAATTGCATCAAGTGATTCTCTGTATACATTAAAAAAGAATTTCAGGATTATATGTACATTACTTTAAAATTATTCTGATAAAAAACAGTGGAAACAGTATAAGTGCACATCTCTTAAATGCATCAACCTCTTAAGTGCACAAGATATGAACACCCCGAATTTCTCCCGTATGCATCTGATGTTTTGATAACCCGCATAAGTACACACCTCCGAAGTACATAAACCGCTACAGTGCACATTTTTCACATTAAAAAAATTGTTTTTATACTGGAAATTTGACAGCATAAGTGCACATACATCCAAAAACAAACCAAAAAAAGGGGAATTGCAGTTTATCTGAGAAATCTCGAGAGAACGCTCGGTAGTAATGAAGTGATGTAAACTTTAATGGTTTTGAGTGATTACTCTTCCTCCAATAACTTTTGATATAAAAAAACATTAATTGCATTAACTGATCACTTTTTTGAGCAACTTCAAGAAATCTTGTACAGAAAAATTTGACGAACTTCTTCAACTGATATGTAATAATGTTTACGTGAGTATGTTTGAATATTTAATAAATTACCATTATTCTATTTAATTGATCTATATTTTTGTAATAATCAAACTTAAAATTTTCATTTTCTACATTAAAAGTTTTTAGGTAGTTAAGCTTAGTAGCTATGCATGCTAAGCATCAGATAGCTCTGTTTTCTACGTAGTTACGCGTAATAAACTTTGCAATGCAATTAGTTTTATTCATAATTATTATACATTAAGGAGTAACTATAAAATAACAATGAAAAGCAAATACAGATATGCATATATTTTGTGTACTACTTATACTATTACTACTACTTATACTACTTATACTACTTATTTTTTTTATCCAAAAAAGTTTTTTAAACACTTCAGAATTACTACACTTTAAATTTACCGTAGGCCATATGTACAAATCTTGAACATAATAAAACGTACATCAAATTGGAAGTATAGTAGAAACCGCGTAAGTGCATATCGAAACATCATTGAAGTGTTTAAAAAACTTTTTTGAATAAAAAAAATGGGTGATTTGTTTTCTTTTTGAGGGGGAGGACCTACCCTGGGTGCGGAAATCCTATCGACGGCCCTGAGTAAATTGTTTTGTTAAGACAAAGTTCACTAGGGCTATTTTCCAAAGGAAGGAATGCCTTGAACAGAAGACTTTTTAAGGATTTATAACTCGCAGTCACATTACATCTGGTTGACAAACGCCCGAAAATCCAGACTCTTGGGGTGGAATTCTCCCCGGTGGTTTCCGAAATCGTCGGTGGTTAGCTACCGACTGGGCAGAACCAGTTGTTTGATTATCGACTGCGCTAACGATTCCGGAGGCCATCGGGAGGTCTTTTGGCCTACACAACACACAACAACCCCTTGACACTCACCTCAAGTGACCTCAAGACGGGGAAAAGTTAACCACTGCGAAAAATTAGCGACGAGGGGAGAATCCAGCTCTTGGATCGACAGCCGCGCGGTAGGTAGGCTAAAACCTTGGTCGTTCACACACCAGCCATCTACCAATGCTCAATGCCTTATTTATTCGACAATTAGCCGCCAGAGTAAGAAATAGAATTCATTACATCTCTGACTTTTGCATTTTCCCTCACGAGTTTGTTCTTAATCCGATATTCTTCACTAACTTTTGAAAAATCATTTAGAATCAGACACAAGTGATTCATATCTGTGAATAATTTACTTCTAGATTTATGACGTTGTCTACATTTGGTTGGAACATTGGCCACGAATTAGCCCATGGTTTTGACCTTTTCGGTAAGTGAAGTTAATAATTTAATTAAAAATAACAATGACAAGTAAAAAAAAAACTATTTGTATTTATTCTAAAGTGAATTCTTTGTGTATTGTTAATCATTGACTACTAATACAGTGTGTAAAGCTCATTGATTTCGGCCGAACTTACTAATATAAAATATCATTAGCCGCTATGCAATTAAATATGCATATGGAATGCATATAATAAAAAAAAACGCTGTTCCTATAATATACACACAAAAAAACTACTTTTTATCATTTTCGGACGTAGAATTGAGGACATGTCCCCAATTCTGAAACAAAGTTGGGGACATTTTATAATTAATGAGGACAAATCGCAAAAAAAAAAAAAGAAAAAAAAGATTGGGGACGCATGGTCACCTTAAGGAAGCCTAACAACTCAAGCTTTGACGTCATCACAGTTTTATTT
Organism: Cheiracanthium punctorium; assembly: GCA_038373885.1. NCBI lineage: Eukaryota > Metazoa > Arthropoda > Arachnida > Araneae > Cheiracanthiidae > Cheiracanthium > Cheiracanthium punctorium. Next base: position 50,822 of record JAWZYV010011672.1, read on the forward strand.
TCAAAAAGTAAAACTATTTAAAATTTCTGGTAAATGCTACAAATATTAGAAAGTATCTGCCGATCGGATTGTATGGTGGTTAAAGCACCGTGCTACGGTTTCGGGCCAACTCCCGGCGGTCGAGGTTCGATCCCCAACTGGGCGTGGATGTCATTGTGCCTGTACCTTCACAGAGGGTAACGTTGGTCCACCTGCAAGGTGCCCCCTTAATAAAGTGACCAACAACTCCGGTCTTAGTAGCAGCCAATCCTCCAAGGCATTGTTAAGGCCCGCCATTTGAAAAAAAAAGAAAGATATTTAAATTAAAAATTGAAATACCTGTCTCATACACAATTATTCATTCTGATCTATTTTATTATCTAATTAGTCATGGTTAAAAACTGCCTTTTGCCGTAAAATTATATTGTTTATCTCAAATTGTTAAAATATTGTTACTCATAAGTAAATTCATCAAAAATTTTTAGTAGTTTTATTTTGTGAAAATAAAACTTTTAAATGTAGGCCTAATGATGACGGTTTCATTTTATGTTTTGAAATCTTAGTTGAAAGAGTCACTTGACAAACAATCCGCATGCTTTTTTTTTTTTTTTTTTTCCCGCAGCGTGCAAAAATACAACCTTTTTTAGCAAGTTCATCTGAAGCATTTAATACACATTTGTAAGAAAACCACAGTATCAATTCTATTTCTATTGTATTACATCCAGAAAAAGAATGTTAGAAATATAAATTTTTATTTTGTTTAATCACACTCATGAATAATGATACACTTTTAAACTAAGCATTTATACAAAGAGAAATCATGCTTCTGCTGCATATCTTCAGTAATATATTTCTTATTTTTATATGCAATCTGGGGAGTAGGCCATGAGTAGCAGTTTTGCAATATTATAAATTTTGTGTTATTACAGTAGACATACAAATTGGGACTTTTCATGAATTGGGACTTTTATGAAACTTTTATGGGTTCATAAATTGGGACTTTTATGAAACTACACAAATAAATAAATAGAGGTTTACTAAAAATTTATATTTTTACACTGAACTAATATTTCAATTACATTACACTAAAGCAAAATTATATGTTACTAATAAAAATTAAGCAAAATCATAATATATACATATTATGCTTATTAAATTTATTTTTAAGAAAGTGAATTTGAATTTTGGTGTCTCGAATCGAAAAAGAAATATATTGATTTTGCATATTGCAAACAAGTGGGTATGTGCGTAAGTATCAGACCTTTGTAATTTTTTATTTAGTTTATTAATTAAATGAAATTAATAATTCACATAAGAGAATATCCGTCAATTCAAAAATAATTAACAATATTGTACATTTTTATTAAGCTACAGCACGTCAAAAAAAAAAAAAAAAAAAAAAAGCCTTATAATTATGCGCCAGCCCAATTGTTACTTATGCTTTCACACTAAGAACACATTCACAACTTTATATAAGAACAAAACTAAACAAAACCTTTTCTAGCCAAGCTAAACACACCATTTATCATAATTATATCACGCAAAATATTTACAAATTAATTATTTCCTGATAATTGAAAAATTTATATTCAATACACATGTGGTTTGTTGACAATCTTCAATTTATTATGAAATAAATACAGGGAAATTTTCATTTTAAGACATCAACCTGTAACCTGGAGGCCATATAAATAATTTTAGCCAAACTTCAACATGCTTTTAAATTTCTTATATCGACGTTTAGGGGTGCTCGAGCCTCCCCCCCCCCTAAATATCGGTTGATAATGGGTCGACGGTATTGTCGAATATAGTCGACGGACGATGAAATCATGGGTAAATGGTCGCGGCGGTAGCATCAATGATCTCCAATAAAATGCGATGAGACATTTCGGTCACCTCACGGCATCACGGTCGACGCCAGCGCTACGTCGTGAGCTGTGAAGTGCGGCAATTGGCCAGTGTTTGGCCAACGATATTTTGCTACTTGGGATAGCACTTTAGTGCTCTGAAAAAAAATAATAAATAAATCTGAAAGTGTTTCCGATTTTCTTTTCTTTCTTTCCGTTTCTTGATAACGGCCAATATATCCAGAAGCTCTTCAGAATTAGTATAGGACGAAAATAATTTGTACCTTTTGTAGGTTTTTAATCATTAAACCATCTTATTTTTGTAACCAGGGGCGACCCGGCAAGGTAAGCATCGCATTGAGGCGCCGGCTTCGAAGGAGCGTCATTTCGAACTCAAAAACTAAGAGCATAAAAGGAGGCGTCATTTTTACGGCAGGGGGCGCCACTTACCATAAGGCTACCCCTGTTTGTAACCATCTTAATTTTAAATTCCGTTCAGAATCTGTGAGATTTCAGTTCCCAGGAAGCCGCCCCAGCTCAATTGTTTGATAATATCAAGATAGCCTTTAAAATTTATACTGGTGGCTCTAAAATGAAAGAAGGTTGCGGAGCGGCATACTGTGTTTTCCAAGATGATATTCTGATAAAAAGTAATCAGTTTAAGATCAACAGCAACAACTCCATTTTTTCAGGCAGAATTATATGCAATATATGGATCGTTAAAATGGTTTTCAACAACGTCATATAATTCATGCTTAATCTTATCTGACAGCAACTCAAGTATTCAAATTCTACAAAATAATATAACTACAAATAAAATAGCTCATAAAATTTTAGTTCTCCTTACAAAAATACCTAAAACAGTAAGATTTAAATGGATAAAAGCACACTCTATGATCATGGGAAACGAGCTAGCAGACGGATTAGCAAAACAAGCAGCTATCTACAATAGTAATTTTATCACTAAAAACAAAAATGGTAGTCGCCTCCAAGAAATATTAAGCGTTTCACTTCCAAGCCCACTATCTTATATAAAATACATATTAAAAAAGGACAAATTAGAAAAATTGAAAATATCCTGGGACACAGAAGTTACAGGCAGGTATACTTACCAATACTTTAAAAAACCATCAGAGGATTTTCTTTTAGAACACAGGAACCTTTACCTTTTTTTTACCAATCATGGACCATTCCCAGAATATTTTTATAAAATAAACAGAGCCTTCTCCGATCATTCTAATGCAATATGCAAGGAAATTCATTACATTATTTCACTAATTGTACATTATTAAAACAATACAGAGTTTTAAAATCACCTTCACTAAGTAATGAGCAGTGGGCTGCATATGTATTAAAAAATCTGGAGTGACTCCACTCGACTTTCCGAACACTTACGATTAAGATCATTACCAAGCACTTAAATAAATTTTAATCGATGAATAATTCAAACATATATACCAAATTGAAACTCAATCGAATGCACCGTTTAAACGCTTGCGCACTTTCAAGAATTTCTCCCCATATGCCATTATGCCATAACATAAAAGAAAGTTTTGTCGTAGCCCTTTAGGAGAACTATAAGTCCTATACACACCAAAATCAATACCGGTCTTAGGATGGTGGTTTATAACATGTATACCGAATTTGAGCTCAATCGAATGTATCGTTTAAACGCTAGCGCACTTTCAAGAAATTCCCCCCATAGGCCATAATGTAAAAGAAATCTTTGTCGTAGCCCTGTAGAAAAACTATACGTCCTATACACACCAAAATCAATGCCGGTCTTGCAACGGTGATTTATAACATATATACCCAATTTGAGCTCAATCGAATCTACCGTTTAAACGCTAGCGCACTTTCAAGAAATTCCCCCCATAGGCCATAATGTAAAAGAAATCTTTGTCGTAGCCCTGTAGAAAAACTGTAAGTCCTATACACACCAAAATCAATACCGGTCTTGCGACGGTGGTTTATGACATATATATCCAATTTGAGCTCAATCGAATGCTCCGTTCAGGAGCTATCGTGTTCACTCACATACACACAAACACACACACACACATACATACATACATACATACATCTCGTAAAAATAGCATAAATGGATTCAGAAGCCCTCAAAACGTGTAAAAACACCAAAATCTCGAAGTCGAATTTTTTCATGATTACAATACTTTCCGTACATGATACATCTTCGGAAAGTAAAAATAGAAACTTATGCTACAAAATATTAAAAGGGATTGAAGAACTACAAAATAATCAACCCAAGTATATTCATCCGATTGATATAAGATCTCATACACCACGAAGCGATTCAGATTAAATAAATACAAGAATTTCAGTTTATAAAAACCACGTAAAAACTCTAAATAGAACATTTTTTTTTTAATTTTGAATTTATTAGCATTATTTCCTGACATAGAAATTCTGTTGCTGCTCTTATTTCATTAGATTAAAAAATATATATATACTTCTCATATCCAAGCCTAAATTTATTTTTCAGTATATTACTATATGTGTCTGCTTTCAAAATTTAAAAAAAAAAACCTTCTTTCTAAAGCACATTTTTGAATATTAGTTGTATTTATTTATGTTTAAATTTTTCAAAATTGTAAAAAAAGAACGTGTTAAATATATGTATCTATGGTCAAATGTTACTAAGAACAATATTGTGAGCAATTGTAAACCATTGTAAACTAACTGCTTTTATATTGTATAACACTGATGTATTTTACCAATTGTAATCCAAAAATTGTGCTGTACAAAAAATAAAATAAAAATGAGGGAAACCGCTGCTTACTGGACCTGAGCCTGGAGCTAGGGTTCAGCAGGACAGTAGGACACTTCCGGAACTAAAACAGGCTTTAAACCAAATAGGTAGGCCGTTCCTGAAGGTAGTATCCTAAGAAGACGGTGAGAAACAGGATTCTCTCCGAACAAGATGTATTGAGATGGCGAACCAACTGGTCGCTGAGTATTTTAATATTGTAAATAAATGAATTCACATGAAATATTTTTAGAAATTTATTTACCAGATGGCAGAAGTATTGGCTTTTGTGAAAAGGTACATTATATATAAGTTACTCAACAAATAGTATATTTGGACTTGGTCGGTGTCATCTGTGACTCGTTATATTGTACGTGGAACTAATAAAAACTGAAATATTGAATTGGAACAAATCATCAAAATTCGACTACAGTCATGACTTCATAGGCTTTGATCTTCGAAATATTATATACATTTTTTATATAAGGAACACTCAATTAAAGTGTGACGGCCTAACCTATAGAACGAAAAAGGATCGGAATTTAGTAATGTAGTTAGGTGTGTGTATTGAAGTGTCTTCTACTGGGAATGAGTGAAACGTTCATCTCTGTGCCATTTTGTGCATTTGACGGCAGTGGCGGATTTAGCTCTTGAGAGGCCCGAGGCGCAACTTAATTTTGAGCCCCCCCCCCCCCTTCTAAAAAATACTTTTCACTATAGTTATACCTTTACATGGCGCGTTCTATGCACACGTATTTTACAGTAATTAATGATTCACTTAATCACTTTGATTAACCAATATTAAATTACAACTGTCCGGTGGCTGTATTTGCTAATGTTCCGATTGAAGTAAAAGTATTAAAACGATCTGCTAATTCTTGGGTAGAAAAAAACACACTTAAATTTACTACTTATGTGTATTTTTAATGCACTCAAACCTTTCTTTGTGCGGTATATGAAAATTTCAGTCAAATTGGAAAATAATTGAGGAAATTATCAATAAAAAAAATTAGTAGGCTTGATCGGCCATTTAGTTTTTTCGATTTCGACATGTATTTCATCCTATTACATAAGTTTAGGTATTGCATCAGCCAATTGCATTACGTATGTATTGAATTCTATAATCGCTTAATTTAAGCTGCTTTTTTATGCGGTCCCATTCACCGCATAAAAAATACTTTTTTATTGAGTTGCGTAAACTATTTTTTATAGGTGCTGGTGAAGTTTAGTGCGATTATTTTGATGCGTTTTCTTTTATTCGGTCCCTATCCACCGAACAAAAGCATGTTTCAGTGTAATCTAGTAATGTATGAATAATAAAATAATATTTGTAGATTATTATATTAAATTTCACCATCATTAGCTAATAATAACAGGGGGAACATTTTTGAACATTAGTTGGAATTAATTTCATTCTAAAGATTCGGATTTATTTTTTGGAATTTCTGGGAATAGACTAATTGATCAAGTCCAAACAAGGACAAAGAAATCTCATTTTTTGATTCTATATTCTCTAATTGAGAATTATGTCTAAAATATAAAAGTTAATTTATGTTTAAAATAAAATTATTTTAAAATGTTTTCACTCCTTTTACATCTAATTTATGTCTACAAACGAGCATTAAAAATTAAAAATAATTTTTTTATTTATAGATTAGTACATTAAAAAATATTTTACCTCGTGAAACTTAATAATTTTTTTTTACTACTTTTCACTTTTCATGATTAACACTAAATAAACATCAGCATCTCTCTAAATATAACCGCGCAAATGAAATTTCATATTGGTGTACCGTGATTTTGTCGAATCTGATATTTGCCTCTTGTTTCAATCGTGAAAATTTAGTGTACTTAACAGGGAGTTTTGAGGGTCAGAACAGGGGAAACTTGATCAGAAACATGATTTTGACCTCACAAAGTTTAAAAGAATTTTTTACTTGGGTAAAATGAATCAAAAATTTAACATTCCTGTAAAAACATATTTATAAATATTTAAATATATTCATAAATTTCCCACTTGAAACCGCAAAACTGTAAGCAGTTTAACAGCGAAAGTAAACTTTCTGTTTAGTCTAAATAGTGTGTCTATTCAAAATCTGGCAATAAGTTTAGGACTATTGTACGAAGTACTATGAGTACGAATTAAATATATATATACATAATCATTCTGTATTTGAAATAGAACAAAAAGTCCTAGAAGAAAATATTATTTTTTAAGTACTTAAAATATAAAAAATATTACTGAGTTAAAAAATAAATTCCACTTTATATTGAAAATCTATATGCTCTAAGCTTCTGCCCAACGTTTCTTATTAATGTTTAGCATTTTCATCTGCGACTATAAAAAAAACATGCCGTGATTATAATATAGTTATCATAAATATTTTTTAGTTAAAAACAAAAAATAATAATTTAGTCATCATTTACTTTTCAAGTTTTTAATTAACTATGTATGTCATTCCAGCTTAAAATTTGCTTATGAATTTTACCCCACTTTCTATTGTGCGATCGAGCTGAAAATTTGCACGCATAATTCCGGTGACACTGAGTACTGCTCTTCTTAATTTTTCAATACTTTTTTTAGCTATCATATATTTATTTTCCCAAAAATTGTGTTATCTCGCACATATCAGCTTGTATCTGCTTGATTATTTGTCGGCAATTTTTTATTATTAGACCCTCGGAAAGCTCTTTTGATTCTAAAAACGATAAAGTCGTTATCTATAGCTTAATTTTAATTTTTAGTGATTTTTTGAAAGGTAAATTATTCCTCTCAATTTCTGTACAACTGACATCCAAACAGCTATACATTCTAGGTATAGAAAAAACACTCAAAATACTGATGTTAAATGTTAAAATAAATAAAAAATTTGTGGAAATACACACATAAAAGGACACTTATAACAAGATATGATCGTTTCGACTGAAAATGTATTCAGTCTTCATCAGTCAAAGCTCTTCGTCTCACTGTTTTGTGAGACGAAGTTCGTGTTACACTGTTTTCTGTTATATATATATATATATATATATTCTTTTTGAGAACCGAAACTTTGAGGCCCCTTAGATTTAAGAGGCCCGAGGCGCACGCCTCATGCGCCTATTGGGAAATCCGCCACTGTTTGACGGGCTGAAAGTAAGATCAACGAATCGTGTGTGTATCCGACATCACAAAGGAGATAGGGGAGGGGGGGGGCAGTGATTTGTGTACCAGGACAATTAACGCTCAGCGGTACATGGAAATTTCGCAAAAATTGAAGATTGCCATTCATGGGTGGCTTCGTTCTGTTTCACGTTGGTGCTCGTTCGCATGTTGCCTTGGTTGTTTTGCCTATATTGCAGAAATTTTGCTTGCAATTTCCATATTTTGGAACTCTGAAGAAAGACATTCGTGGCCGTTGATTGGCTTCGGAGGAAAAGGCACACACCTGGGTGCAATAATACTTCCGTAAGCAACATCAAAAATTTTTCCATGAAGGCATTAACACCTCTTTTCACACAGTGGGATAAATGCATTAAGAGTTATGCCTATTACTTTCGAAATAATAAACAGTTTACTTACTCTTTTTCCATCTGTCTCGTTTTCATTCGAATGCCCCTCAAAGGCGGCTCCAGACGGAGTTTTCGGAAGGGGTCGTTGAACTTTATAGATAGGTCTATACATTGTCCAAACTGCAAATTGAACACGTGAAGTCATGAAGTATGCGAATATAAGCTTGTAAAACAAAATTTTGGAGGGGGCCATGCCCCCCATAGCCCCCTCACTGGAGCCGCCCTTGATGCCCCTTAACCCTTTCGCGACAGGAAGCGCAAAAGCGCGCTTATCGCTGAGGCCGGCAGTCTCTTTCGCAAGTGTCTGTCCAGGGCCGGAGAGTTTTTCGCTATTAAGCCTAAATCCATGAACAGAACAATCAGAATATATTATAGTGTCACTGTCACTACTATCCGAATCTGCTTCAGAATCCATATCTCATAATTTCAAATAATTTGCGCCATTTCTGCTATTTCAAGCTCTAACACTTTCGAAGCTTCGACATTCTAACTGTAAAATGAGAAAAAATCCACGTCTACTAGATCTAATTATCCACTAAAAACTGGACTGCAAACCGAAATACCCAACGCTGTAGCGAAAATAAAACTCCCTGCTTACTATAAAGAAATACCACGTACGAATTTATAGAGCCGTCATAAAGTATACCATTTAGAAACATTCCTTTCAACTTACGTTTATATTATCAAAAACCACGTGTATGCGAGTCATGCTACTCCCATTCTGAGTAGAAGGTCAAATCTACATGTATCTGTAACCGTATGGACATACAATGCCATCTTGTGCCAAAAGTTATAGTTTTTAAAACGTTCCAGGACACTGGCACAACTGTGTGGCGGCCGGGGGTGAACGAGGAAACGCTCTGGCACGCCAGCGTGTCGGCCGGGAACTGAGTGCGTTTCTTACTGGCACGTATGCGTGACAGTCGGCGCGAAAAGGTTATAGATATTTTGAATGTAGAATCAGAAAGAATGCTTTTGTCTAATAAAAGACCACGCGTTTTTCGAAGCATCAAACCATTCTTTCTTATGTAAATTTCTTTCTAAGAAAGCATTTGAACACAGATGTGAATTAAAAGGCTCCTTGTTGCCAAAATTATTTAATTATTTTACCGAAAGCTTACACAAGTCTTATATATCTCTGTAACAGCTCCGTTTGTTATTTATGCTTTATCAAAGTAGTTATTTTAGGAATATAACAATCTTAGGAATATAACAATTTCAATATTCTATTGATCAAAAGCGTTTTTTTTTCTTGTTTTTTCCCTCCTAAACGCATACTATTTTAAAATAATTTCTAGAATACTCCTTTCAAGTATTTTTCTTCTCCTCTTTCAGCATTGGACGGTACAACAGGCCATAACTGGACTTGGTGGCCAGAAGCTGTCGTAAAATACGCCAAGGCGAAGGCCGACTGTTTCCTGAAATTTTACTCAAGTAATAGAGACATGACAGTGGAGAAAGTAAGTTTAAAGCCTCGCGAACTGGAAGTCTACAATTTCTATTCTCAAACTACCACTGGAGGGTATTGTGTACAGGAGGTACACGCGTATTCTACAGATTCGTGGTGCAAACAATGCTAATTTTAGAGACATTAAAGATTTCGTAGGCGCATATGTATGCTTGTGGAGGTCTATCGCTTCCTCAGTGAAACACACACACACACACAAAAATGCTATAAATTCCAACAGTATATTAAAACTATAAGATTTTTAAAAAATGTTTAACTTCCACAAGTTTCAATTAATGTTTTTATAAATCGAATAATACAATTTGATTTTAATATTAGTTTCAAAAGTTTGCTATTTTCAAGTATTACCGTATCTAGCAATGTGAGACATCTTAAATTTAGGGGATAATTTTCCACGGGGAAACAACGCATTTCACCGAACAGCTAACGATTTTTAAGATTTTTAAAAAATTGCATAAGCATACTTGTACTTCCTTCGGAATTCCCTCCAACGAAACGAATCTAAGAAAAATGCCAGTAATTTCTACATATAAAGCGATAAAAATTAATCATATTTTTCGATTAATATTTATGTAAACTGAATACCTACTACATGATTGGAAATATTAACTTTCTGCATAATTTTTTCAATAATCTAATATACAGTATTATACAATTTTTAACGTTGAGGTTGTTTTTAAAGTAACAACTTTCATTTCGACTTAAACGTATTTCAATTATACATTTTTTCCTCAACTAGGCCCTTCAATTGACTACGCTGAACGAAGATCTTTGTGACAGCCAAGGTCTTGTACTTGCACACAGAGTAAGTTCACCAAAATATTTTGAGTGCTTTTGTTTCTGGTATATACTATGTAGGAGTGTTTGTTACTAAAGCTTATTAGCGGTCTAGACAGTGACGGATCTAGGATCGAATATTGGGAAGGAAGGGTATTAGATTAATTTGAATAATAATAATAATTATAACTTTTTAAAAATAAGTATCAAAGTTATGTTATATGTAATATGCATTCAGATCTAATGTGAGGTCTACTATCATGCGTATTCATAAGGGGATCCAAGGTAGGGCACTTGCCCCCGCTCGTTTTTAGTATATTGTCTTAATACGTGTAAGTCTTACGTACGCTTAATACGTGTATTTTCTTAATACGTATATCTGTGTAAATAAAACTGCATCATGAAGCAAAATCGAAACTGAAATTGTCACATGCGTGCAATTTGCCCACCCCTAGAATTTTTTTTAAAGTTTGTCGTTCCCCCCCCCCCCAAAAAAAAAAGTCTATAGGTGCCCATGGATATAGCTTCATCAGTCCTTCCACCATACATCTAGCACTAGGTCTAAATATATCTTTATTTTTTTCATTACTTTATTGTCTACTTGTAAATTATATATCTATAGCAGTAAGGTCTCTCTTTAAGAACTAGAACTTCACCTGCTCGAAAGTTCTCAGTCGTCTTTATTAATGGAAAATTATTATCACTGGTTTTAGTGCATTACACAGTGTTTTTAAACCTTTCGTCTATCGACAGTACTTTTAAATTATCATTTGACTGAAACTGAAATAAAATTAATTTTCTGCGAATAAGGTCGATGACACTTGCAGTCAATTCCGGATATTTTACTCAAATCTCACTGGTTGATAGTTGAAATTCTAGGCATCCGCCTTCTTTTCCCAAAGACACATTATTACTAGCATAATTTTGCAATTTAGTTGCTCTGTTAACAAAGTTTAGTAGAGTACGGTTTAAAACGTAGCGGTTATTTTTATGGCATTGGTAATAAAATTGTGTTATATCAGGAATAGAAGTTTTTATTTTATACCATCATTTCTAATTGATGTAAAATTTTGTAATTTGAAGGTTCCAGGAATAATAGGATTTATTTCAGAGGAAAAAAACCTAGTCATAGGACGATTGTGTTTTGTTTACGTCTGCTATTTCAATCGTATTTCAATTATGCCCTCTCAAAAACTTTATTTTATTATTATTAATTTTATTTATTTATATTACATCTGAGTATGGATCTTTTTTTTAAATAATGTGTTAAATATATGTTTAAGTAATGATATTTTAAAATGAACAAATATTGAGCTATTTGTTATGTGTTTTATTTACATATCGTTTTTAGGCTTATTTACGTTATCTATCCCACCCATATGATGACCAATCCCTACCTGGTATTCCACTTTCGAATAAAGAACTTTTTTTCGTCACATATGCTCAGGTAAAATATAAGTTTTTGTTTCTTTGCCTTCTAACATGCATTTCGGGATGTAGTTGCCAGATTCAGTACTCGTTCTTATCTTTTTATTAAAATTTCATCAAAATGAAGCCACATTCTTTATAATTACAATGCTGTATAATTCATTTATATGTAGCCAACAGAAATTAAGTATTTGGTAATTCTACATATGGACTAATACAAAAAAAAAAGTCTTAAACGATAAAAAAAGCTTTCAAATTGATTAACTTTTAATTCAAGAGTATGTATGTGTATATACACGGTGTCCATGAAATAAGATCTTGGCTCCAAATTTAAAAATATCAAAAACAGAATGCCGCAAACTGTATGTTTATTATGTAGGCTGTAAGAATTTTATACAGAAGTTTTGATAGAATAGTTACAAAAGCCGCTAACAGATGGAGCTGCAATCGCAGACTTCCTTGTTCTCTCGATCTGACTCCGTGTGATGAATTTCTCTGGGGCACATTGAAAGACCAGGAACCATTGTAACACGCTGGACAAGCTTGAATTGTAAATTTGTGTGGCCTGTGAATCCATTTCCGCTTAGACATACAGGCTGTGATGAGTAATTTCATTATCCTTTTGCTTGCGCGACCTCTGCTTGTCGAGTGGTGAATATTTTGAAAAGATTGTCTTGTAACTACTTGGGGAGAAGAGTTTACTTGACCAGTTTTTAGACGTGCAGTGCTGTCTGTTAGAAGCTGGGGCTGCAAGTATTGTAACGACTGTTTTGGAACTTCTGTGTAAATACAGTTTACATAATAAACATACCGATCCCCGCATTCTTTTATTAACCTTTGTTTATGAGATTTTTAATTTTAAAAATCCCGGTGTTTTTTACTTAACACCCTGTATAAAGAAATATCATGCACATGTTCACATAATATTTATTTTAAAACGTTTTTAGCAATTTTGCGAGTTGCGAGAATCGGGAAAGGGTGTTATCTCTTCAAATGCCGCTGGTCGCCGCAGAGTCAACCAAGTTCTCCAGAACTATGGACCATTTGCCACTACTTTCAACTGCGGTCTCGACAAAACTATGAACCCACCCAAGTGCGATGCCGTGTGGATGTGAGAACGGATAGTTCTTTCAGCCTTGTGAAAAAATTGTACATAATTTCCTATAAATGTGTAGTGTCTCCAATCTGTGATTTTTTAAGAAATAAATATTTAATTTCTTTTGTCTTTTTGCTCTTTCTTTGCATATGATTACTGTATCTGTGGGAACAATTTATAAAAATCAAGAGTATGTTATGGATGCTACGCAACAACGATATGCTAGATAAATGAGAGTACATTCCATTTCAAATACAAGCCCCTCCCTATTCATTTCACACGCCCGCTCAAACAAAAACAAAAAAAAAAAAAAAACACATGCACAAAATAAGTTTTCTTTGAAAAATATATATTTGTTTTAATCGCACATGCACGAAGGCTTCTTTTAAAAAGTATACATCGGAGACTATAAATCTACTCTCGTAACGACAAAATCGAAGTGTATTAGAAATCTTTTCTAATAAACTGATAAAACAGCAAAAGGCATTTTGTATGATTTCAAAAATAAATCATTAAAACAAAGATATCAAAGAATTTAATAAAGGGACATTCTATCCCTTCAATTTAGGAGACTGGCAATATCTGTAGAGTAATATTTATGATCAATTTAAGTGAAACTTTTTTTTTTTTCCCAAAAGGGTACATTTCTAACATCATACTAACACACAAGCCTACACTCATGACGATAGTAGTATTTTTGAGCTATTTTCCAAAATTAGAATCGATATTTTCAATTTTAATGCTTATACCGCTTAACATAGTTTTATTGTTCAGATAAATTTATCAGTGTATGCTAGGGATGGATGCGAGACGAGACAGAGATTTACTTTTAAACTAAAAAGCAAAAAGTTTAAATCAGTTTGAAAATAATAATGTGAAACATTGTTTGTTTGTTTGTTTTTTAATAAAAAATGCCTTAACTAAAATTTTAAAAAAATATTTAAATCAAATGACTTTTAATAACTTGTAGTACATTCAAGTTTACAAATACCAGTATATCAGTTTATATTAATTATTGAAAATGTTTATTTCAAATACCATGTATATTTGCTTTTTATTACTTTCAATAGTTACTTTAAAATAGGAAAACTTCAGTGAGCTCTTCAATACACAATGATATATTCAATTTAAAGTTTTATTTCTTTAAATAAAAATAATTTTTAAAAGATACTTTTATAAAGTCACTTGACACATTTCTAAATTTTTTAGAAAAAATGCAAAAAAAATTAGAGATTTACATTAAAGCGGCTTCATTTACATTCATGTGTTTCATTTGTAAATATTTCATATGTAAATTAAAATTTATAATTTAATATTTTTATACTTTTATTTTTCATCAGCTAAAGCAAAATTGAAGATCTAGTAATAAAATTAACATTTCAATATATCTTATTTCTAGTCATTTTTTATTTGATCATTATGAAATAAACTAATATTCATTAACTAAAATTAGGCTTCATTAAAATGAGCGTCAAAAAATATTCATTGAAGATAATAGATAATCTAATTTAATGAATAATTCATATTGATAATCACTATAATAAACTAATTATATTTTATACGAACAGATGGCGACAGCATCGTCATTAAATCTCTTCGCTGTTTCTGCTCTCTCTCTCTCTCCACAAGCATGCGCATACGCACCTATTCGCCCAAACGGTTGGGATTGGCGAAAATGCGGGTCGCATACTGTTATTTTTCCCAAACCTCAATTTATTAAAAGGCAGCTTGTTTTACAGGGATGAATATTTACGGCACTGTTTGCTTTCATGAATAGAGTAGAAACCTCGTTAACACCTAATTAGCTAATGTTTAATATGTATTAGAAAATAAACAGAATAAGCTGTCTTAACCTTTAAATTCTCAATATTAAACTTCTGGTAACATGCTCAATTTAGTTTTCTCTGAAAATCAAAACAATGTCGAAGCCCTAATGTTAGTTATTCCTAGCATTAAAAAAATAAAATAAAAGAGAGAATTGTTACAGGTCGTATCAAAAATTATCTAATCAAGATGAGACATCCTCATATACACTTCGCCATAAATAATATACACTCTCCTTTGTATAACAGCAGTGAACGGTAGCCTAACACTACATCAAGTAGACCTTTCTCATGATGTAAAAAAATCATCATTATATCGTTTTCTATAAAACTTCCATATTAACTTCTTTTTATTGTTATGTTGCTACTGTATTAGCCCGAATGTACGTGGCGTTTTTTGACCTATAGTTTCTCGTACTAAACTCGAGGTCTAAATACACTGTTTCTACAATAAGTATTTGGACACCTATGCAAATGACGATATCTGAGGTACGTCACGGCCTCCGCCGGTATATATCGTGTAGGAAACAGCATTGGCATTAGTCGCATGCAAGATGCCGCGCAGTTCGGAGCTCTCTGATTTCGAGAAAGGTATAATTATCGGGTATCGCAAATGTGGCCGATCCTTAAGAGACATATCTAGCGATCTGAAGTACCCAAAATCGACAGTGGCCTATGTGATTAAGAACTGGAAGGTGAGCGGTGATTGTCGGAATGTGCCCCGAGTCGGCAGACCAACGAAACTGGGAGATAGAGACCGACGTGTGCTGTCCAGAGAAATTCGGAAGAACCGCACCCAACCGATGGCCCTCATCCGCGAGGAGTTTCAACAGGCATCCGGGAGTATTGTTTCAATGAATACCATCCATAAGGAAGCACATCTGCTTGGTTTTC
Source organism: Cheiracanthium punctorium (assembly GCA_038373885.1). NCBI lineage: Eukaryota > Metazoa > Arthropoda > Arachnida > Araneae > Cheiracanthiidae > Cheiracanthium > Cheiracanthium punctorium. Next base: position 66,450 of record JAWZYV010011672.1, read on the forward strand.
ATGGTCGTGCTCCTGCCCATAAGCCTTTGATCACAAAGTCCAACCGCGCTGCTCGGTTAAATGTGGTGCAAAGCACATCGAAATTGAACCGCAGATCAGTGGAAACTGGTTCTTTGGAGCGACGACTCAAGGTTCACCCTTTACCGTTCGGATGGCAGGGTCTGGGTCTGGCGTCTGCCTAGAGAACGTCTCCTGCCATAATGAATTGTGCCAATAGTCAAGTTCGGCGTAGGTGGAATTATGGTCTGGGGGTGTTTCTCCTGGTACCCTTGGACTAGGACCCTTGGTCCGCATTCATGGTAAGCTCAACGCCGATGCCTACTGCACTATTTTGGATGACCATGTGCTTCCTACGTTGTGGCAGTTTTACGGGTTGGACCCCTGTTACTTTCAGGACGACAATGCCAGTTGTCATGTTTCGAGGTTAACCAAAGCTTGTTATGGTGCCAATGGAGTTCATCGAATGGATTGGCCTGCCTAGAGCCCAGATCTGAACCCTATCGAGAACCTCTGGGACGAGTTGGATCGCCGAATTAAGGGGTGCACTACCTGTCCAAAATCGGTGAAGGAACTTCTATGTCTACTCCAAGCCGAGTGGAAGACAATACCACTAGCTGTAATACAAAGACTTGTGGAAAGTATGCCCCGGAGGGTCCACGCTGTAACTGCCTCTCGTGGAGGCTCTACCAACTATTGATTTTGAATAAAGTTAGTTTTTCTTTTTTATCACAGGTGTCCAAATACTTATTGTTAGGCAGTGTATAAAATTTTTCTAATTATCTTGAAAAATTTCGGGATCGCGTTATATTCGGGCTAGTTCTTTCTCCCATCCTAACTAATATTATAAATGCGAAAGTGAGTTTGTTCGTTACGCTTTCACGCCTAAACCTCTGAATCGATTTTGATGAATTTTGGTATAGATATAGGTGGGACCCTGAAGACGGTTATAGGCTCTCAGAATTTTGAAACTTTAATTATTAATTAAAAACCATTTTTATGTTGCCATGCTTGGCGAGTTTCGGGCGTATAAAATGATTAATGTTTTGAGCTAACAGAAATGCTATTACTTCAATGAAGAATCGCTTGCATTTGATAAACATTGAATACCACGGAAATTATGCCAGTTTTACGCCAAATCTATCTATCTATAATAATAAAAATGAATGTTTGTAAATCTGTATGTGTGCGATCTCCAGATATCTGCCCAGCACGGTAAGCATCGCACTGGGGCGCCGTCTTCGAAGGAGTGTCATTTCGAACTCAAAAGCTAAAAAAAAGTATAAAAGGGGCCCCCTTTTTTACGTTTGCAAGGGTCACCAGGTACCCTAAGGCCGCCCCTGGCGACACCAGACAAATCTACAGCACGCAGAGCTTTGAAAATTTCAGCATATAGGCCCATGACTTCGGTAATGCGCACCTGAGGCTCAGAATATTGAAATTTTAAATATTTTTTAACTATTAAATAAAATCCTTTTTTAGGTGTCCATGCTTGGCGAGTTTCGCCCTCGTAAAATGATTTATGCTTTTGAAATAAAGCAGAAATTCTATTTGCAGAATCGCATGCATTTGAAAAACGTGAAATACCATGGAAATTACGTTAGTTTTACGCCAAATTAAAACTCATAAGAAAGTAAAGTCCAAATGTGTCTCTCAAAGTTCATAATTTTTCATATCTTACCAATAGTACAAATGTGTACATTTGTGTGTTTGGATGTTTTTTACTCAATCTAGCTTATACCCTGGATTAACATATAGTAATTCTTTTACAAAGACACTCAAAATAATTCTAATACATTACACTGTATGGGTATTTTGTAACTACTGAACCCAGGTGCGTAGCCTTGGGGGGTCATACCCCCCCTCATGAGGAATTTTTTGCCATACAAAATGTGTATTCTTCATTACATTATCACACACACGTATACATATATATGAGTTGTAGTAGTCGTAACCCCCCCCCCATGAAAAATTTCTGGCTACGCCCCTGACTGAACCTATTCTAGAACTTTTTTCACTGATTGTAAGTTACACTATTCCTGAGTATTATTATTTGTTTGTTTGTGGATTAATCCGATTGACTACACTAGGCTCCTAGGCCTATATGGGAATGTCCACTGTGGCGGACTTCCTAATAGATCCTAGCTCGTATTTACGCGAGTTTTCGGAGAAAACCACGGAAAAGTCCTAACGGCTAGGTCGACAGACGCGACCGGGGTTTGAACCTGGCCCCTCCCCCATGCCAGTTTCGAGAGCGGAACCTCTCAGCCACTGGTGCGGCCCTGAGAATTATAGGCTACCTATTATGCATACAACACAAAGAGTTCTTTTGAAGGGATACTCACAGGGCCTGATTACAGAAAAGGCTTGGAAAGCTTGAGCTTCCCCTCAGAATTTGAAGGGGGCTCGAAAATGACTGAAAAACTGCGATAAAAATACAAAATTTTGTTTTTAAATGATCTTTCAAGTTATTGTAAACATTTTTAATGAAGAGAAGTGGTGTTTTTCAGAAGTCTTGATACTTCATGTCGAAACATTTCTAAAATAGTTGTTGCGATGTCTTTGCCTGGGACTCTGCTGCAGTTGAGAGTTTTTTTCTATTATGGGGAATATTTGGCCAGCAGAAGGGGCAGACTTAATATGTAATGTTAAACATCTTCTAAATGACAAAATTAATTCTCAACTTCTGTGTTGTGATTTTTATGATGTCATCAAAACAAACAAAGAATTCCTGAAAAAAGCCATGTCTAATGAAAAATAGGACTAAATTAATAAAGTTTAATGTTCCAGTAAGGTAATGTTTTTAGTTTATTTGTTAATGTTTAAAGTAATTTAAAAAATACTGTAAAATCTCGTCTTGATAGTAGTAATGAACTAAACTATTATGAAGATCAATGAATGAAATATTTTATCAAAAAAAATTTCAAATTAATGAATAAAATACTTTTATCAAAGGAAATCATTAGAAGTAATTAAATCAATGAAATTTAATTTTTATGAATAAAATATTTTTATGAAAGAAAATCATTATAACTCTACTTTTCCCAAATAAAAAGAGGTGGGGGGGGGTGAAATGAGACTCAGCTTCCCTCACTTCAGAGGTTAATCGGGCCCTGGATACTCATAAGAATTACATTACGCTCTATGTGTATCTCTGTAACTGCTGAACCGATTCCAAAACATTTTTTCACTGATAGAAAGCTGCACTATTCCTGAGTATTACACGCTAAAATTCATGCACATATCGTAAATAGTTGTTTTACAGGATCACTCAAAATAAATCTAATACATTAAGCTCTAAGGGTATCTCTGTAACTATACAGAACCGATTCTAAAACATTTTCACAAATAGAAAGATGCACTATTCCTGATATAGCATAAATATTTCTTTTATAAGAACACTCAAATAGTTCGCAATTACTGTCGTAACTGTCTCTATTCGCCAAACGTACAAAAAAAAAAACTAAATTTTGTAACTCTGCATATTCTCTTATTTTAAATGAAGTATACTACCATGTATTATACTTCATTTAAAATAAGTAAAAGATAAGCAATATCTAAATAAATACAGCCCTTTTGTCGATAGCGCAAACATATTTGTTATTCACACATGCTTCATTTCTCTCTGGACCTAAATCTAAAGCCGACGCGGACGAAATCCCGGGTAGCAGCTAGTAATAATATATTTCTGTGGCAAATTTTGCTAAAATAAACCAAGTATTTCTTTAGTTATTAAAGTATACTTCAGGTTACACACTTTTTATTATTCCTCTACAGAAACTAGACGCTAGTTTTTGAAGAAATTGGTTTGGTTTCTTTTACTATTACAAATTTCATTTTCAATACGGATTAATTATTTCCCCTTGACCTTCCAAGAATAAATCAAACACTTTCACAGATTGCACTGATTTAATCGCTGATTAAATTATATGGTCTTCCTAGTTGCAATGTCGGTCATTGGACGATCTATCCGATTCCGAAAAAAAAAAAAAAAAAAACGCTAAACGCGGAAGTTGAACCTTTACTAACAGGCGCGTATCCAGAAAAACATTTTGGCAGGGCCGGCCCAAGGGGGGTGCGAATGTAGGCGATCGCCTAAGGCCCCGCGCTTATGGAGGCCCCGCTCATGGGCCATTTTATTGCTATCTCATAAGACATGATAGAGAAGAGGCCCCGCTCTTGCGCTTCGCCTGGGGCCCGCACGCCCCTCGGGCCGTCTCTGATTTTGGACGGGGTCCAAACGGTAAAAGAGGCAGAATTTCTCACAAAAAGACTATATCATTATCATTCTAGTAACAAAAATCAAAATTTCGAGAGGAAGGGGTCCGGATCCCTTGCACCCCCTCCCTTAATGGGATTTTTAGCATTACTACTATAGAAAAATGTTTGGGACCAATAGAAATTGGCGTTATAGATGGGAAAACGTTAAATCGTGGTTTCACTGTATATATTTTATGTGTAACCTTAATTTGGACATGAGTGCAGTTCCAGACAAATTTTGCATTTTATTCATCCGATTCCCACTTCCTCCAATTGCCACGATTTTCAGAATTTTTAAGTGCAGCGCAGTCTTGCATTTGATTTCATACAAGCTACGTATCTATTTTTGTAATACGCTAACGTATGCGTTACCAAAATCTAGATATTTCTATGTTGGGAACGGCAACAACTAGATGTAAAAAATAGCGTAATAACAATAACATACGCACAAAAATCTAAATTAACAGTTCAATGACGTCAGGTGAAGCAAGCATATTCGTTATTGGTTACGTACGTCACGCAGTAGCTAGATTACAAAATCCTACTAATAGGGTATTTTCAGATTACGTCACAATTCTATGCTGGTGGAATAACAAGAGGCTTCTATTGGTTCATTCAAGTTCCTGGTGGACAGACGTCACTTCAAAAACGAGTTTTTATTGGTAGACTCCAGTGCCGGTCACGTGTTTGAAACTGCTTTATATTATTTACTTACAAATAATAAACTGTCCTACTAATATTATAATGTTTGTATGTATGTTCATTACTCTTTCACGCTGAAACGGTTTGACGGATTTGGCCTGGATAAAGAAAACACCCGAATACGTTTTTTTCTTCCGACGTGGATTCATAAGCGGGTTTCGAGCGAAGTGCACAAATTCGAAATGCACATTACACAAACATAAGTTTTTGAAACTTTCACTCAGTTTGAATTGTGCATTTTTCTGCGCATCTTTTCCCCCATTTTATTTTTATTGCATTAAATCCAGAAAAAGGATGTTAGAAATATCAATTTTAATTTTGTTTAATCACACTCATGAATAATGATACACTTTCCAACTTAATGGAATAAGGGAAGAAAATAGGAAAGACGCATGGATTATGATACGCTCTTAATATATAGCACTTTAGTGCGTATTTAAAATCTGAAAGTGTTTCAGATTTTCTTACTTTGTTTTTTTCCTTTCAGTTTTTTGATAATGGCCAGCATATCTAGAAGCTCTTCAGAATTAATATAGGACGAAAATGATTTATACCTTTTTGTAGGTTTTTATCATTAAACCATCTTATTTTTGTAATCAGGGGCGGCCCGACACAGTAAGCATCGCATCGAGGTGCCGGCTTCGAAGGGGCGTCATTTCGAACTCAAAAACTAAGTAGAGCATAAAAGGAGGCGTCTTTTTTACGTTAGCAGGAGGCGACACTTACCCTAGGCACCGCTCCTGTTTGTACCCATTTTAATTTTAAATTCCATTCAGAATCTGAGAGATTTCAGTGCCATGGAAGCAGGTGAGAAACACGATTCTCTCCGAACGAGATTTATAAAGATGGCGAACCAACTGGTCGCCGGAGGCAGCTAGTAATGCATATACGAAAAAGCAAAATCTTTCGGATCTTTTCACAGCACGTTTATCGCACATTAAAAAAAAAAAAAAAAATCACCTTGCAGTTAGAGATGAGACGGGCTCAGCCCGAGCTCGAGCCCGGGCTCGGGCTCTGAAATTCACAATTGTGTGCGGGCTCGGGCTCAAGAAAAATTTCTCCTTTATTGAACATACTGCTTGAAACAGATTTTAAAAAGTTATTCCTGAGGAAAATAAAAGTATTTATAAAAGATAAATAAATAAATAAACAAATAAAAATAGCGGCACGGGCGCCTAGAAGGTGTGTGAAGCTCTTTGGGTGTTTTAGAACGGCGGTTTATATTCCTTAGTTAGTCATAAGATCCGACATTTTTTGATAAAAGATGGATACAAAGAATTAGAAAGTGCATTGGGAGTTTGCAACTATATTTGTCTTTAATTTCCACAAACGGCAAAATTTATTGTATTATATCAATGAAGTAATTGAATTTTTTTTTAATCTTTAGCTGAACTTTCGGGCTCGGGCGGGCTCGGGCTCCGACTTAAATAATATTGCTCGGGCTCGGGCGGGCTCGGATGAAAAGTCTTCGGGCTCGGGCTTTAAAAAATGAGCCCGGACTCATCTCTACGTGCAGTGGGCTGAAGCATATTTTTGCCATTTCCTGTTTCTTTTATATTTTTGTAAACAAGGATACGTATTAAGTAATGCAACCGTACTATGAAACACCAGGTTGCTAACTTTGGCCCATCAACCCCGCAGCTGCCGCAATTAACCCTTTCCCAATGCTGAAAAAAGGGCAGCCGTTGCCATCGCTCGACTTAACTACCAGCAAGATGGAGGACGATCTAAACGTTCATCGCGTGCCACAGATCTAGATACCCTTTTTTTGACGACAGCTGGCTGTGCCCACGCACAGCTAGCTGTCGTCAAAAGCTAGCTGCCATTAAAATATTTTTACAAAAAATTACTGTTAACATACTTGATTGAAGAAAGCCAGAATGTTGGTTGCAAAGTTTTTTTTAAACATTTTACAATTGTTGTTGTTGTTGCTAATGCCCTCTGGCAACCCGCGGGGCGGTGCCAGATCCCTCAAATAGGCAGGCGATGGGCGGAAGTAGTTGGCTGTGACACAGCCAGCTGCGTCAAAAAAAGGGTATCTAGATCTGTGGCACGCGATGAACGTTTCGATCGTCCTCCATCTTGCTGGTAGTTAAGTCGAGCGATGGCAACGGCTGCCCTTTTTTCAGCATTGGGCAACCTATCCAGCTGTTCTCGAATTCTTCCGTTTTTCAGCAGATGTCAGGGCTGTTAAAAATAATCGCGACCATTTTTTTATGGGAAAGGATTCTCGTGGAGCTGTGTCACCCACAACAATTTTTATAGAAATCAAATCTGGTCTTCGTGACTGGCAACAGTCAAAACGTTGGAGTTTGGTGTTCCCAGAGCGGATCACTGCGCGTTAAAGGGTTAAGAAATATTTCTGTAGGAATTTGTACAACACGTTATCACCCAATACAGTATTTTGATAATAATTTTATGAATGGAAATGTCACCAATTAAGTATTTTCATACATCTTGCAATGTTAGTACTTGGCTTTGCCACCATCAGCTTTTATTGTGACACCCAAAATTTGTAGCTACCCTAACCTAAATAAATTTTATGTCAAATACTATTAAAAAACAAAGAAACGTGATTTTCGTTGAAATGATTCCTACAATTTGTCCAACACACACTGCACTGCGTGTATAGAACATGGGACGGCGAAGCTTGCCGCCTTGTCGGCTAGTTTATTTATATTCCACTGAAACACTTAGCGATAACAAATGCCACTTCCTTGAAAAATACTAAGTTGTGAAGCGCCTCTCGTCTGTCTCTCCATACTCACAACCCGGACAGCCTTCTCTCTCAAAGCGGAAGAATTGCGCAACGTTCTTAATCGTTTCCAAACGAAATACGATATATCACTGAGGGGGCGTGAATTGTGGGCAAGTTAAAATGCCCCAGCTGTCATGCGGGCCTGGAATGAGCCTGGAATAATCAATTTGATTCTTTCTTGTTAAACACGAAATCACTGTTCAGCATGACATCTAAAATGTTTTACTAAGAACACTCAAATTCCAGTAAACGTTATCACAGAGAGAGAGTCACATCATGGAAGTTTTTGAGGAAAAACCGCGAGTAAAGAGGTAAAATTGATCTTTTTTTTTCTTTTCTTCTTTTTTTTTTTTTTTTTTTTTTTTACTGTTCGCGTTTTAGTAGCTTGTTTACTAAGCTTGATTTAAACATGGGTAATGCATTTTAAACTAAAAAAAGAAAAGTTAATTATCGCGTCGCTTAAAGGAGCTTTATAACTTCGTCTAGACCGTACAACTATCTTGTGTTACATTTTTTAAAATTCTTACTCCATAAAAGAATCCGGTGACAAATAAAAAAAAAAATGAGAGAGCACTTTTAATTGCTATGGTGACGTTCCTTTATTTATTTATATCCAATCATTTAATAATTTCTGCCTATTTCTTGAAATTTATACTGTATTAGCCGGAATATAGAGAGATATTTTTTGACTGATCTTAATCCGTTAAAAACCTGACTCGCCCTAAATTCGAGGTCTAGATAATGGACTCTCTAAATATCTTTATGAAACATTTTCTTGTCGCCTTTTACATTCGACCTAGTACGGTATTAAAAATCCTGACTGATCATTTATAAATGTTGCTGCGTGCATAACATTTATAAATGATCAATCAGAGAAAATGATAAAATACTAATAAAAGTATTATACAGATGATCATCGTATGTTTAGATAAGTTTTATTTTTCTTCACTTTATTTATTTTGTGTAATTTACCTTTTATTTATTAATAATAGTCTTATTTGTGCATATTGTACGCAGAAATTTTGTCTACTAAATTATAATGCATTGTCCTACCTACTCAAAAAGTAAAATTATAAGTTTTAAACTAGAATCTACACGCTTATTAAAATACGCCATTCAAATAACTCAAAGTTTTGCATGAAAAATGAATATTAAGATGTTTTTTTAACCTACAAAGTGCATGTGCGCTAGGTAAAACACATAATTTACTTATAAAAATTCAGTTAATTTGAAAAGGTGTCAAAGTATTATTACAAGAATTCGGAGTATACATTAATACAATAATTATTAGCCCCCCCCCCAAAAAAAAAAAATCTTGGAGATATGTATTAAACTTTTTGACAATCTCCTACAGTATTCATTAAACTTGTAAAAATTTACTGATTTACATAGTATGCATGTTTGATACTCTTTTTGAAATGATTACGAAATTAACGATGGAATTAGAAAACTTTTTTTTTCTTCGAATAAATTTGCTTTAAAGAAGAGGAACATTTATTTCACATGTCGCACGGTAATTTTCACGCAAAGAGATCTTTTTGGAAGCTTCTGAATAATCTTTCTTTTTGTCATGATCTCTTTCATTGAAAATATCAAGGCAAAGCTAATTAAAATGCTCATTTCTTTCTAAATACCCATAAAAGTCTTCCGTAAACAGATACTACGTATTATACAAGGTGTCCTGAAAAAGACGGTAACGGCCTTTAATTCTTTATCTATTAGAGATAAGTGGACGATGTAAATTGAAAAAATGTTCGAAATAAGGTCTCGTTCATTTACAAAAAGTTACACTTTTTAAATTTGTATGCGACCCCCTCACAAAAAATCCCAGTTAGTAAAATATGCCCCATACACTAATGAGGGGATATACAAAATTTGACAATTCTATCCTAAAAAGTGACAGAGGTGTGAAGATAAATATATGCTGACTTAAACCACTTTTCAATACCTCTCCAAGGCAAAAAATAAAACGAAGGGAGCATCGGATGATCGCATTTCAGTGGTCGGACAGAAGTGACATACAAATAGACTTTTTTTTTCCCTTTCTAGCAATAAATGTTTACATTCAAATTCAACCCCGATAAATTTTGTTTAAAGATATCGCTGAGACGTATAATGGTGAAAATCTGAAATTTTGTCCCCATCTTTAGTGTATGAGGTATATTTTACTAACTGGGAATTTTTTGTACGGTAGTCGTATAAAAATTTGAAAAGTGCAACTTTTTGAAAATTAATGAGAGGAATATTTCCTTAACGGAATCTTATTTTCGACTTTATTTTGAATATTTTTTTTCAATTTACATTGCCCAATTATTTCTATTAGATAAAGAATTAAAGTCCCTTACCAGGCCTTTTGGAAACTAGTATACACATGAGTTGTTTAACTATCGTTTTTTTTATGTCGAAAGCAAAAACTATTTTATGTATTTATTTTGAGAATTATATTATAATGGAAAAAACACTCAAAATACTGGTGTTAAACGATAAAGTAAATAAAAAACTTTGTAAAAAACACACATAAGATGTTACCTGTAACATCTTATGTGTGTTTTTTACAAAGTTTTTTATTTACTTTACTATATTATAATATTCGGAAATAATAAGCTTCAAATTTTTTTAGATGTTAAATTTAAGTACATAGAATATTAAGATTGGGATTGGAAAGTTTTTGTGTCTCGCAAAATTTATCTTGTTAAAAGCCCCATTAAAGAAGTCTGCAGTTGGGAAGACCGTAGTGAACAAGGGGCATTATTTCAATTTTTTAAAAATATATCAGTCTTCTCAATATGGGCCAGTGTAGAGAAATCGGGTCCTTTTGGAAATAAACGCGCCCTCTTGCTGTTGGAATTTGCAGAATGCATTTTACTGTTACGATCTGCATATGTACTTTATTTTCAGGCACTCATCCTCTGCCTCTGCTCGCATGCGAAGAAATAGCAAAGTAAAATATATCTTGTCAATGGCTGGAATAATATTATTTACCAGTGCACTACTTATTATTATTCATTTTACTAGAGAATGTAAGTTTATGTTTATTTTGCATCTTCAAAAGTAATTTTACGTCTTATCCTTTTAGTCGACTTAACGAATGCCAATAATAATAAATAACTCTATGACCGTGTCTTCGGATTTCGGAATCGAAGTCTTATTTATTAGCAAATAGAAAATATTTTTCTGGATGAATAAGTAAAAATGGAAAAAAAACCTCTTAACTACCAGACCGGCACAAACGCTCGATATAAATCTCTAAATGACTAACTCATCAATGTTATCACTTTCCAGACTAGTTTAGTAGACTGAAGAATACTGTTGCAGAAATTCTGCAAGATCGTAATCTTAAAAAGTCCAGCGTATATGGGATAGTTCTACTAATCAGTCCAGTTGAGAAGACGAAACACAAATTTTATTGGTTCTAAAAATTCGACGAACATTCTACTATGTACAATTTACAAGAATTAACAAACAAGAATTTTATTCTTAACTGTCAGCTCATCACTGAGGCAGGTACTGTATTTCGCATACGATATAAAATCCTTCCAAAGGCTAAAACTTAAAAAAAAAAAAAAAAAAAAAAAAAAAAAAAAACTAACAAATAGCTTTCTAAAAATCGCTCATAAAAGCAATGCAGAGTACGAGTAATTATGCAGCTACAATACAGAGCTTTGTAGCTCTCACAGCTAACTTATTCACTGCAAGCGAGGGCTCGCTACTGTATTGAGCACAGGTGGTCTACCCTTTTATAGCTTTTAGTGAAATTTCCAGTGCTTAACTGGCAATTCCAATATCGGTTACATTTACTGTTGGTTGCGTATATTGATTACGTAATACGCGTAAACATTATAGGATCCTGTTAATAAAATCGCTCCAAATGTCGCCAAGCATGGCGACACTGGTGAAATATCCCAATCTTGCCGAGTTTTTGGCAAAATATTATCAAATTTGTCGCCGAAAATAAGTTACCAAAAGTAAAGACAGCTAAGCGATATCGGCAATATTTGGCGAGGAACCACACTATGCTATTTAATGGTAAAATCCAAAGGTTACATGCAACAAAATGTAAATTTTAATTATTTGTCGCAAAGAAAACGAACTTTATACTAAATTAGAGCAGACAACAAAACAAAAGAGCAGATCATACCTAAAATTTGTAACAATATTAATACTAGGAACACATCGAATAATCTGTCAGAATTGTACAGAAACCTAAAATCGAATAATGTAACTTATTATAAATCTGAACTTATTGTCAATACTAGTGCAAACAAGCCATTCGAGTCGTGAGTGAACTTGCATCTGTTATCAAAAACGGATACTAATTATTAGGAAAATGCAGAGTAAAAGCATTACAAAAAGAAATAAACATATTAAGAAGGTTATTAACTCTAGATTTATTCAGTGTGGAAACTTTTGAATTGCAGCGTTTATTCCAATGTATAGTACATAAAGAACCCAGTAAGATACTCACAAAAGTTTATCCAAAACATCATACCCAGACAGCACAGCAAACTTGCATCAAACTTGCAGCAAGCTTAATTTATCAAGTCAATAAGCTTGGAAATTCCAGGCGTGTAAGCTTGATGCAAGCTTGAATCAAGAGTTCTAGTTTACACTTGCCCAGCTTCCATTAAGCTTGACATTTCAAGCTTGAATCAAGCTTGACATTTCAAGCTTAAAATTTTTTTCTAAATACACGGGGCGCTCGCGCCCCACATACTTTATTTTTCCGCACATTTTCCCCCTCTATGCTGTAATTTTAAGTTATTTTAATCTGTTTCCATCGAGTGTCCGTGGCTAGAATAGAACCTGGGACCTTTCGAATCGTAGCCGAGCGCGTTATCCATTCAGCCACCGGAGCCTTGTGCAGCTATGACTAAAGTTTGAAGTGAATTATTAAGCGGTTTTCTGGCCAGATTGATAAGTGGGCGATATGTTATTTGTTTTTATTTTTTATTTTTCCATGGGATGCATCAAAATTAAAATAATTTTATGTGTGATTTAGAGACTCTACTAATAGGGAAATAAACATAATATAAACTTAAGAGCAACACATGTTTTAAAACTTTCGCAACACTCATGAGCAATACTGCCGCTGGCCAAAATCGAGACAAACGACTGATTTTGAAATCAATTTCGTAGTATAATTGTATTTTATTTTGAAGAATTTCCATATTTGGAAATATAGAATGGGTTTACTTACTTAACACAAATTTTGTGTTAAGTAATCTGAAATCAAAGAAACAGATAGTTAAACGTTACTTCGAAATGCTATATCACAGTTGCTAACATAACATGTATGGAATACAAACACTTTAGTCATTTTTGTAAATATTTCTTATAATAACAAATAATTGAAAAATTTTGCTAATTTTTAACGCTAAAAATTCTCTTTACAAATGTGGTTAGCTATTTTCCTACATATTGGTATGCTATATCGATATAGAGCATTTAGAAGAATTAAAAATAAGTTTAAATTAATTTATACAAATGTAAATTTGAACTATTTTCATTGTTCATACTTTATAATTAAAAAAATTATTTAACTTCTGAATTTTTTTTTATCCTTTGTAATTTTATTTTAAAACTACAAAAGTGTAAGATGTAAGATTTTTGGGCCCTAAAATCTGTAGGCCCTGGGCAGTTGCCCCGTTTGCCTTGCCGGTAATATGGCACTGGTAATAAAATAAACACATCTTTTACGAACTTTCAGCAAATTTGAAGACGCTAGACAATTAATGTCCATTCTCTTTCACAGATGGCGCCATCAACGCTCCTTTAAAAAAGAAAAATCAAGCGAGTAGCAATTGCCAAGCTTAAATCAAGCTGTATTTAAGCTTGACAATTCAACTTGACTCCTGCAAGCTTGCTGCCAGCTTAGAATGAGTTGAACTGTCAAGCTTGCATTAATGCGTCAAATTCAAAGAAATGTCAAGCTTGATTTAAGCTTATGTGTTGTCTGGGTAATACCAACAAAATATCAATACTAGTGCAATTTATCTATAAAAGCATAGAAATTAGCTGTCAAATTTTCTGAATTTCGAGCGCTCACGTTTTATTGCGTTAAATCAATTTTCTGCACTGTTCAACAAATAGCTATAACGCTGTATTAGCTGAATGTTGCTAGTTGTATACGCTGAAAAAATGCAGCCGTTGCCATAGATCCTTTTAACTACCAAAAACATGCCGGTCCATAGAATCGCCTACCTTTTGCCACAGAGCTAAAGAAGTTTTCTGACGTAGCTGACTACGCAGAGCCAATCGTGATGTGTCAGTGCCGTTAAAAAAGAAAAAGAAAAAAGACGTTTCTTTAATTAGGAATAAAACTGATCTATATGATTCAAGTTATTCTTGGTGAAATAGTTGGCTTATGCTTGATTGTTTTACTCGAAAGATAATCACAAGTATGAGCATTTCCTAAAGTGTAAAACAGATTATAGTAAGAGCGATTTTCTCGAAATGACACGTGAGAAACTAGATACGTTTTGAGTATTTATGGACGGGACACTTCGAAGTCATTGGTAATTCAGTGTAAAGAACATATGTAGAAGATCTAAAATAGGTACAATAAGTCTGAGATAAATGATGCACGCTCCAAACTAAGTAAAATAAATTGCTAAATATCTGCGGTGAATTTCTGTTTGAAGTCAGTTAATAAAACACATGCGGTGCGAAATCAATTTAATAATTATCTCGTAGTTTTATTATAGTTTTTATTATTAGTACTACTTTAGCATTTTTCAGATTCATTTTTGTCAACCGAAAATTCTCATTTGCAGTCAAAGGATGCAGGTGAGTTTCTGTATTTCTCTTTAGAATTGTAAAATGAGAAATATTTTTATGCTATTTACCTATATTCACAATTTAATTTAGAATTTATTATATATAATTGGTCAGTTGTTTTATTATTGTTACTATAATAGACACTTCTTTTCTGTTTTATCAGTCAATAGAATAATATTTAAATGAATGTTTTGATTATGGTTTATGACAGGGATGGGCAAACTTTTTCGGTCGTGGGCCAAAAATCGAAAAAAAATGGCGGGCCAAGATAATTTTTTCTAAAATTTTAAAAACAGTATACAAGTATTACAATTTAAATATGTTAATGAAATGAATGAAACTATGATTTCATTTTTAAAAGTTCCTTATATTGAGATTCGAAGTGAGATGCACTGATTCTAAAGAACGAGGGTAAATGCTCATCTGTCAGTCTACTTCTGAAAGAATTCTCTCTAAGGTTCATAGTTGAAAATACTTGTATACGTATATAAGATGAAGCAAACATAGCACTGATTTTCTGGGCGTGAGATATTAAATTTTGGAAACTTACTTTCGATAATGATTTGTAAAACTCTAACTTTAGCATCTTTAGAAACAACTGCTTGAGATGATTGTTAGAGTGCAATTCAATTAATTCAAGCTGCCAATCTGACCTCACTGCTTTACAATTTACGTTGAAAGGCATGGTAAAATATCCAATTCTGTTTGAACGGCACTGAAATCTTGAAATCTGCGTTCGAACTCAACGCGCTCTTTTTTCAAGCCATCTTCATAATTCTTAATATGGATTTATAATATATAAATATATATATTCTTTCAATTTCCGTCGGACCGGCAAATTAAAATTCCATCCGCAGGCCGGATTTGGCCCGCGGGCCGTAGTTTGCCCATCCCTGGTCTATGATATACAAGGGTCATTTCAAAAGGCTTGCACACAATTTTTATTATTATTTATGTATTTAATTATTTATTGAACTTACATGTAGCAGCATCCAAGTCTTCACTTTTGTCCCCGTGTACGGGGACAAACGGGTTTGTCCCTTGACGGACAAACGGTTTGGATACTTTTCACTCCCATCTAATTGGTTACCTCCGTCTGTCTGCTTTCGGCAAACGGTACTTATTAAGTCAAAGTTTGATAAAATTATGCCTGGATTGTTGGTTATATGTATGAAGTAATACTTCCAAATGTGCAGCATCAGCTGTCTTGTTACGACAGGACAACGTGCGGTCAAGGATTATCACGGAGAATGAGTGTCTCATCTCTGGCCTTCAATTCTGGCAATATCCGAGTATTTCAAACTCGTATCATTAAAAAAATAACAAACTAACTGCTGCTTACTCAAAGTTCGAATCCCAACTGTTTACTGTAAGGTACTTTTCCGTTTCGATATCTCTATCACACCTTAGTAGCGACACTTTTGAAATGACCCCCGTATTTGTTTAATGCGCGTTGACCATATAGCCAAAATAATGGTTATTTATTCCAGAGATGGAAACGGTTGAAGGAAGAGTATGTGGAAAACCTTATTGTGATACAGGTGAATTATTGCATTTAATTTCTTTCGAAACAGAAACATTTCAATTCTCTACGCTTTATATATGAACGATATTTTTAATTTTACAATCTGTTTTGCTAACTAATTAGATGCTTTTCTTTCGTATGTCTTCTGCTTAAGAATTTCTAAAT
The DNA here is from genome assembly GCA_038373885.1 of Cheiracanthium punctorium. Lineage (NCBI taxonomy): Eukaryota > Metazoa > Arthropoda > Arachnida > Araneae > Cheiracanthiidae > Cheiracanthium > Cheiracanthium punctorium. The sequence continues at coordinate 82,634 of JAWZYV010011672.1, forward strand.
CAATTGGGACATTTTTAACAGTGAGCAACTTTTGCTTTATTTAAAAAAGACGATATCAATAGCAACTGAAACGCTCCCCCAAGATTTAATATCGCAAAACCAATTAAATTGAAGGCTACCTCCTGATGATCCTTATGAAAGGCCTTTTTTGAACCGTGTGCTAAAATATTAAGCTGAACATTTACAGGCGGAGAGTCATTCAAGAATGCGTATGTGTTCTTTCTATCATACTTATATAGTTCAAAAATCTTATGTCAATATAAGTACTGCATAAAACGTTAGGCAGCTAAAGCTCCTAGATTAAAAACGATATTTTAGCATTGCTCGTAAGCGATAAAACTGTAACGTTGTAATTCACCAATGGAACTTTATTTATTCCCATTTACCCAATATAGATAATTGTGAAAATACTTTTACTAATCATTGCCTTTTTTTTTTTTTTTTTTTTTTTGTAGCTGTTGTTATTAATTTCTATAACACGAATGGTTTAGGACTGAAATTTTGTGTCATACCATTTCATACAAAATGTAAATAAATTATTGAAATATTTGCTACTGAAAGGAGGTAAGCTCCAAAATTTTGCGGGAAAACAATAACAATCTCTTTTGGGGATTCAGTACAAACTAAACAAGGAGACAAGCAATTTTATCTCTTCAGTAACACAAGAATAAACGATAGTAGATGCATTCTTTTGATACCAATCGAAAAGTTTTTTTTTTTTCCTTCGAGACAGTACATGTAAGTAAAGACTATTGTAGGATGGACAAACCTCCTTTTGTAGCAATTCCTTCGATTGTGATAATTCACAGTTCCTTATTAGCAAATGACAAAGTGTCAATGAGGCATTTTTTGCTTTATCTTAATTTTTATGCTTTACACCTACTTTCTTTTATTTTAGAGACAGAAAAGTTTGAAAGGAGAATCTGTGAGGTACCCTTTTGTAATACAAAGGAATGTGTTTTCATTGGTAAATAAAATTTCATTTATACGATCTGTGACTGTTCTTGTGAACCTTTTCTAAATAAAGTGTAACTGCGTCGTATAGGTTATTCATTTTCATAAAATGTATTGAAATACTGATTTATTGGTCTTTTTCGATCTAAAAGTGACTTATTTTGTCGCGTGGAGTACGCAAGGTGGACGTACACTCATACAGAGAAAAAAAAGTCCATACATTTTTATTTTTTAAACCAATAATTAAATACTTTTAACTTGTCGAATTTACTTAAATGTTTACAATATTTACTTAAATAGCTGCAAAATTATCTATGTAAGCGAATATTTCCATATTGCTAATTTTTCAGATGGAACGAAGCGAGTTTGTTACAGTGAGATTCTACTGTATAACCATAATTGATGGGTGTAAATACAAAAGTTACATTATCCACTTTTTAAGGTACTGAGTTTATCAGAGGTCAGATATTTATTTATTTTGTTCAACCTTTTTGTTTTACATTCATAAGTGTCTAACCGTTTAATTTTAAAATTACCCATAAAAGTTTGCTGCAAGAATCACATTTTCCGCGTTTAAAAGTAAACTCTAGCAGAATTATTACGTGTTTAAGACTATTCGAAGTAGTTTTTATGGCAACAAATATATCGCACGAAAAAATTGTGCCAATATATCATGCTTGTTAATAGTAATTATTTTTTTTTTTTTTTAGATTTTGCTAAGAACTTTAAAAGTGGAAAGTGTGAGTTTTGCATCTACTCCCTTCAATTATTAGTTTCTTTGTCATCTGTCGTACATGATAATCATTAATTAACCAATGTAGCTCGGTTCACTACTAATTCTGACACATTTCTTACCTTCTGCTAAACTCAAAACCATTTCAGACTTCAAAAAATATTTGTTTGAAATATTGTACTTCTCTTAAATTTGAATAGACAGAGCTAAATAATAATGTGGTGTCATTGTTGTTGTGTTAACAACTGTTAAAACTCACAGCCGCTCAAGTGGTGTAGAAGCTAAAGAACTTTCCTATTACACGCTAGTCCGGAAACGATTCCGGCATGGAAGTATTTGATGTCCTTTTTAGAGTTACTGATGGCCGCCCATTGGGTGTCCTTTCTCAATTGGCCTTCGTTTTCGGCTACTCCCTGGCTAAATGTACTAGTGGCGCTCCGTTAGATAAAAAGTGTTATAACAACAGATCAGAGGCGTAGCCAGGGGGGGGGGATATCGGGATATATCCCCCCCCCCCGAAATTTTTGGATTAGTGATGAAACTCAGTCTATTTATACAGATTTAAGTTCATATCCCCCCCCCCCGAAAGGTTTTTCAGGCGCATATCCCCCCCGAAAAATTTTCCTGGCTACGCGCCTGCAACAGATAATGATTATAGTTAGTTGAAAAAACACTCAAAATACTGGTGTTAAACGATAAAGTACACTGCTGGCCACCCAAATTGCAACACCAAGAAAAACAAGAGATATCACAACAAAATTTATTGTGTAGATAACATGTTGACCAAGTAACAAATGATTAAATTTACAGCATTCTATGAAGCGTGGTTCCTGCCAAAATCAGTACCCAGAGTAGCCGCCGTTGTTGGAGATCACAGCTGCCACACGCCTCGGCATTGATTCAAAGAGACTTTGAATGTGTTCTTGGGGTACAGCAGACCAAGCAGCTTCCACACGTTGCCAAAGTTGATCTGGTGTGACAGCTGGGGATGAACTCTGGGTCAGTCGTTGAGCAACCATGGACCACATGTTTTCTATCGGCGAAAGATCCGGAGAGCGCGCCGGCCAGGAAAGCAATTCAATCTGGTGATTGACGAAGAACCCTTGGACAATGCGTGCCACGTGTGGCCGTGCATTATCCTGCTGAAATATGGCTGTTGGCAAGCCCTGAAGGTAAGAAAGGACAACTGGCTCCAACACCTCGGAGATGTAGCGCTGGCTGGTTAAAGTACCGGCAATGCGTACTAGAGGAGTGCGAGAGAGATATCCGATACCGCCCCATACCATAATACCCGGTGCAGGACCAGTGTGACGGTGCATAATGCAGCTGTTCAGCATCCTCTCTCCACGGTGTCTCCAGACTCGAATCCGACCGTCGTGGTGTTGCATACAGAAGCGTGACTCGTCAGTAAAGAGAATTTCATTCCATTCTGTCGTCCACATCCTTCTTTCATCGCACCATTGGCGGCGGAGACGTCTGTGGTTCCGCGTCAGAGGTAGACAAAGCAACGGACGTCTTGCGGACAGACCATTCTGCTGTAAACGACGTCGAATGGTACGCGCAGACACTAGATGATGCGTTACAGACTGAATCTGCTGTGATATGGTTCGTGATGTGACTGAGCGGTCCGTCACTGCCATGCGTACAATCTGCCTGTCATCACGTGACGTGGTGCACAGAGGTCGATGCGGTCGATCACGTCTGTCCGTCGTACCCTCCTGCACCCAACGATCACATATCCGCATCACAGTTGTTTGGTTTCGTCCAATACGACGACCGATTTCCCTGAAAGATAACCCACAATCTCGGTATGCCACTATCCTTCCTCTGTCAAACTCGGATACTTGATCAAAAGATGATCGTTGTTTCCTACGAGGCATAATTTATCGTTTTTTTGAAAAAAAAGCAAGAAAAACACAATTGCTGTACTTGAAACCGTCGAAATCTCCAAGCCTTAAATAGCGCTTTGAGGTGGCGCCACAGGCGCGCTTGATGTGCGTCTGCGCTGAAATTCTAATCATTTGCATATCTCACCTCAGCTAATGCATGTTGTAAATTTCATATTATTTGCATGCTTCCTTCAGGGTGTTGCATTTACGATGGCCAGCAGTGTAATTAAAAAACTTTGTAAAAAACACACATAAGAAGTAAAAGGAAAAAGGATACGCGTTTCGTTCAAAACAATTTTTGAACGAAACGCGTATCCTCTTTCCTTTTACTTCTTATGTGTGTTTTTTACAAAGTTTTTTAATTACTTTATTATAGTTAGTATTTTTGTTGATGGATCCATTTTTCTTTTAAATCTACGTGTATAGCTTCTGCGCTGTTGGAATCCATGAAACTGGATGCAGATCCGTGCTCAGACTTTTACGAATACGCATGCGGGGGCTACTCAAGTACAAATGCAGTACCTTATGCAAGTGATTACTATTCACCAGTCAAAGAAGCGCAGGAGGAGTTACTCGTAGATATTCGAAGTAAGTACTGGTTAGAGGAAAAATCCGAACAAAGCATTCGCATTTAAAATCAGTATTAACTGATTAAGTAATTGTTTTACTGTTTTTCCATCCTGTTCTTTAAAATCTGAATGAAATATATGACTTTAATATATATATATATATATATATATATATATATATATATATATATATATATATTAACAAGGACAATCTACTTATATAATACGGTAACCTATGCGGTACTAAAATCGACGATATTTCCACGCTGCGAACGGCAACAGCTAGATTTAAACATTAGTGCGATAACATTATTTTTTCATTTAAACATTAGTGTTGCGCAGTAGCTAGATTACAAAATAACAATAATGGATACACAGAAATGCAAGATCTTTCGGAGTTTTTCACAGCTTTAAAATATCGAATTTACAATACTTGGCGCATTAATTGCCCATTTAAAAAATGTCACCATGCATTGGGCTGAATCACATTTTAGCCATTTGCTGTTTCAACATCAACTTTTATGATGACACCCAAAATGTGTAGCAACGCTAGTACCTAAATAAATTGAATGGCAAATACTGTTAAAACAAAGAAACATGATTTTCATTGAATGAGTCCAGAAATTTAGTCAACACTGCGCGGAGTGTAAAGAACAGCGAGATATGGGGAGGCGAAGCTTTAACCCTCTCGTCACCGAATTATGAAAAATCAGAGGAAAAAAAATCTGTCTAGCAATTAATGCATCTGAAATACTATTATAAATCATGCAAAAATATTTTTTTCTAATGTCGATTAATATTAGATTTTTCTAATATTAATTTCTGCATTTTCGAAGCATTAATTAATTAAAAAATTTGCTAAAATTAATTTAAAAGGATGCACATATTAGGTAACGGGTGAAGAATAAGAAAAAAAAAATGTACTTACCTTAAAAAGAAAAAAAAAACGGTAAAAAAGCAGCGTAAATATTTTCTTAATTTTTCTCCTGAAACAATGAAGCGAAAACTGTAAAAAATGATCTAAATTGACTAGTACTGCAATCTAGGCACGATTTATGCATCTAGTTAAGAGCCTCATATACTTTCTACATGAATTAATGATATTGATATCACTGAAAGTAAAAAATACTAAATTCAATTGTTTTCTCTCTAAATAATGCTATTTGAAGTAGGAGCCCCATATGAGGTTCAGGGTGACGAGGGGGTTAAAAAAAAAGGGGGTGTGTGTAATTTACGCGCGGTTGAAGTAAAACGTCTTGGACGTTTACGACACATATCACTGAAATGATTAAATTTAAAATAAATATCATATTATAATTTAATTATATTTATTATTCATGTACTTTACAAAGATTATATAAATGTTATATTCATATTATTCATTGGTAATAGGTACTTGAATGTCATCATAATTTTTTATGTATGAAATTATAGGTTTGTGGTAACTAAATCTGAAACATAAATTTTACTCTATAAATTTGCTAATTTTCTTGAAAATACAGCATCTACCGTTGTACCGAAACGCGTTGTTGATTGAAGTCGTTTTCTATCTTAGTATTCATAGTTAGATCAAATTTTTCTTTTAAAAAATCAACTAACGGCTGAGATTCTTGAGAGCGAAAATTAACATTAAATTCTCCAGTAAGAATCATCGGTAATTCGTGATAATTACTTAGAATCCAGGAAGTGTCCATGTTGTAGTATTATTCTTTAACTGTTTTCTTATACCATTGTTCCGTCTGGAGGTTGGGTTTGAATGGGGGGAATGTCCATAGTGTAGTATTATACTTTAACTGTGTTCTTTAACTGATGCTTTCCTCTGTTTGTTGGGTTCGAATGCAGGTAGTGTATTTTTTTTTTTTTTTTTTTTGTTGTTTTCTATCACAGTATTCTTAAGCGTAGGTTTCGAATTATTATTCTGTATCCGTGTTTTTAAACTGCATGTTCTGTCTATTGTTTGGGATTGATTGCAGCCAGGGTCCGTTTCTTTGTGGTGTTCCATCCCCGTGTTAAACCGTTGCTTGCTCCGTCTTGAGGTTGGGTTAGAATCCACGGAGTGCCCATTTGTTATTCTTTTACTTTGTTTCTTTGGGGTGTTACATACCCGTATTCTTAAACCGTTGTATATATATCATTATAAATATATATATCATTACTATATATAAGTATATATATCATTATAAATATTGCGTTCACACAAACTACATTCTTCTAAATTTACTAACATTTCTTAAAATAAAGCTTTTGGGCAAAATAATAACAGACATGACATACATAATATTTAGGAGTTTAATGGCCTAACGGCCAATGTAACTGGCATTTGACAAATAATAATATCACTTCGCTTCGAAACTATTGCCTATATTCATTACGAAATAGTATTCTAAGACAATTATGTAATTAAAACACATCTAGCCAGTAATTACTATATATCCCATTCATAAGTCTACGTATTTAATTTTTTGAAGTTCTGCTAATTCAACGATCTCCATTTACTTCGCCTCGATGGAAATATAATCAACCTGAGATGCGCAGAAGCAGAAGATGCGCAGTTACCCAGTATGCGTAGCGCCATCTGTTTGCAACAACGGCATCATCCAACTTTCTAAGAGAAGTGCCCCCTCCTATAAATTTACCTTTGTGGGATCGAAGTATGATCCTCCAACAGTATTCTTAAACGAAAAATTCCCTCTGCTGTTTAGGTTCGCTTGCAGCCACTGTCCCTTTAATTGTGGTGTCCCATCCCTTTGTTCTGTCTGGAAGTTGGGTTAGAATCCAGGAAAAATGTTCTTAAACTGACGTTTCCATCTTCTGCGCAGGAATTTCTGCCAGGGGTTTCTGCAGCAATGCTCACTGCAGCCGAACTTTTCCATCCATGTGTTATTTACAGATGAGGTGATGGTATGTTTAATGTGTACAGTTGCCATGTGTGGGCAAACGAGAATTCTCACACAACGCGACCACATGCGTTTCAAGAACGCTACAGGTCAATGTGCGGGCTGGTATTATAAATGACTTCTTGATTGGCCCATACCTACTGCCACAGCGACTGAATGGCCAATTTCCTTCGCCAAGTTTTGCCAGATCTGCTACAATATGTTCCCATCACCATTAGAAACCGCATGCGGTTTAGCATGATGGAGCGCCAGCCCACTTCACCCTAGATGTTCGTCAGTACTTGAATGCGACATTTGGCATGCGATGTATTGGACGTGGTCAGTGGCGCACACAGGATTTTCTCTTGGAGGGGGTCCAGCCCATAAAACTGCGACACCAACCACCTGAAAAAATGCGGATTTCTTATAGTAACCCCCCCTTGTACTGTGTTTATTCATCTTAATTAGTGAAAATAAGAATTTGATAATGCGTTCCAACATATTTTAATGTAAAAATTACACGACGGTTTAACGAAAGAAAATTGATAACTCTTTTGGGAGGGGTCCGGACCCCTTGGACCCCTCCCTTGTGTGCGCCACGTTACGTGGTGGATCTATCTCTTGGCCATCCGGGTCTCTCGATTTGACGCCCCTCGATTTCTTTTTATGGAGACATTTGAAGAATGACGTTTATGCCACTCCAGTAGACTCCGATGAAGATATCGCTGCTCGAGTATCCGTAGCTGCTGCATGTGTGCGTGAAATTCCTGGTATCTTTGAAACTTCGACAATCGCTACACCGACGCTGTCAAGCATGTATCAATGGTGATGGATGCAAGTTTGAACACTTATTGTAAATTAATTTCCCCTTGTAAATGAGGCTATGAAAATAAAACACTTTCCCTATCATTTGTTCTTTCCTGTGTTTGGGCTTCGAAGCTTTACTTTTGACCATAATTTGTTCTTTCTTGTGTTTGTGCTTCGACGCTTCACTTTTGACCATAATTTCCTCTTTCGTGTGTTTGTGCTTCGACGCTTCACTTTTGATCATACATTCCTTCACTAAATTTGATTGTTACAATGTCCTGTACCAGCCCACAAAGTTTGTACCATGAATTAGCAGTCACCCTGTATATATATATTCGTGTTGAAGATAGTACTTCCTCCTTTTTTGAAGTCGGTAAAAATATATGAAAAGCTACATATAATCACAATCGCTATTTAACAGCAGCTTACTAATGCTTCATGTGTGATAAAAGTTCAATTATTGAACACCCGTGTAAAATCCCTTTAGTCCTTGTGAAGAAATAGAAAAAAAATAGAAGTATATAAATCACAGAAAAAAGTATAATATGCCAAGCATCTTCAGAGCGCAATATACTCATCATAAGCGCAAATATACTATAGGGGTTTCTAACTTTAACATCGTTATATGTTATTTTTATACGCTCTTGGCGATATCATGCATATTTTTAAGTCTTCCAAGATAATACTCTTCCTGAAATGAATTGAATAATTATACTTTTTTCTAATTTTCGTGAAGGGATTAAATTTTGCCTTACTGTTTCAGAAACAATCGAGAAACACTTAAAGAACAGCGAAGACGCTAGCTCTGCTGTCACAAAGATGAAAAGAATTTATGACTCATGTATGAATGTCAGTAAGTAGAAAAATAATTACAAGCTCTAAACAATTGATTTTAAATTCAACACTATTTTATATTTACAAATAGTTTCAGTCTGTAAATTTTTCGATAGATTGAATAACTGTCAATCCATAAAAAAAAAGAAAATAAGAGAGAGAAAAAAAAACGTAAAAGAAATGTGTTAACTAGAAATGGTATACTATGATTTAACAGCCCAATATTTATCTTGTTGAAGTTGAAATATTTTTCATTTAAAATTTATTGGTATTCATTTATATTATTATTTATAATTTTAATATCCTTCATTCGTTACATTTGAAATTCCGTGAGAAAAGAATTCATACTTAATATGCAGCTTAAACAATGACAGCGAATACACCTTAATGCAGAGATCCCCCAACTTTTTGTACCTAAGTGTACATTTTAAAGTACACACCATTTATTCTTTTAAGGTGAATTATACGGGCGTACGGGGGGGGAGGGGCGAAAATGCACTTTTGCACCTATTTTTGAAATCGATGAGATCCTAGTGCGGAAAAGTTGTCGCTTGGGTTGGATAATAACTGTGTAATTTATTTATTTATTTATTGGACAATATTTTCAGTCGGCGCCGGTGCCTTTAAAATCTGAAATTTGGGCCAGAACACATATTTTTTCCCCAAAACACAATTTTTGCGAATTTTCGAATGGCGGTTGAAACAAAATGTGCCGGACTTACAGAAAACAAATATTGGTTTTCCAGGTGTGCCAAAAAAAAGTCTTAAACATTCGTTTAGGAAAGCAACTATCAAAATTCTAATGGAAATTGTGTCTGCCTCCATACATGATTCGCCAATAGACTTAAGTCTTTGCGAAATCAAAAGATGACCATTTTGAATAAAAGGTGCAGCACGTTTAAGTTTTAAAGAAAAATAAAGCTTTAAGGTGGCTTAGTTTTAAATTTGATCCAGAGGTGTGTTTTTTTTTTTTTAACTCCTTTACATTTGTATCTAAACTACCGTACGATTGGGTAAATATTTACTAAATAATACATACAAAATCCTTTAAGTATAAAATTTCTTTATAAAAATATAAATCTCAAAGTGAATATTCCTGTCAACTATAGCATCATATCTTGTTTCTGTCAACTATATTTCAGAAATTCTCATCTGATGCAGTGGTTTTCATCAATATCACATTTCCCTTAGTGCTTTTATTTCTTTTTAACGCCATTTCTACATATGTGTGGATAATTATTTAAAACGAGAAAACTTAGCATTCTACTGAAAGCTGAAATATTTTTATCGTTTTCTCTCTGCGGCGGGCACAGGTTAAATTATTAGCAGTCAGAGCTCGGAAGGACCGACAAAGCATGCAAACAGAAGTCATGAACACTTTTCAGTATTGTTGAAAAGTGTTTACAAAATTTACAGTAACGTATCGTGCTTTGAATAAGTTTAGAAGCAGACAGTTTTGTACTCGTTGTTACAGCACTCGTTTACTCCTAGGCCGCCGGGATGAAATCGAAAACAGGACGTTCTCTCTCTGGCTTTCGGATCACGAATTTGCACCACCTAATTACGCTTTCGGCAGCCGTTTCGACTTCGAGCCTCTGGTGCACTGGACGAAGCTCGTGACCAACCTGGAGCAATATCAGATCCACACGCTGTTTAAACCTCATTTTGTCACTGCGGAAAACTCGGCACCAGAAAGACTGGTAACTCCTTTCGATTTTCAGATAAAGTAAAAAGTTGAAAAGAAAAATTTCCTTCCTGTAGGATACAAAGGAATGTATGGGTTATTATTGCTCAAATAGATGTTAAAGTCATGTTCCTTGTATTGCATAAAATTCATTTCAAAATAATTAAACATTCTAAAATAATACACCCAAGTTCGAATACATCATAAATTTTTCACCCCTTATCAACTGGAATAAGTTATTATTAGGATCTTCAAGCAACTTTATTTCATGAAGTTCAATGGAATATGATTGATTTTATGAGTAAGTATGATTATCTTGTAATCAACCAGGGAGATGTAGACTTTATTTTTCCAGAGTTAAGATGATTAACTATTATTAATATAGATCAGACATTCAGATTATCTGGTAACATTTTTTTTAGTTCAAAAAACACTTCCAAATCTTTATTTTTTATTTTAAAATATTAATTGTTAATGAGAATGAAACGGGAAAAAGAATTCGAAGACTTAATTTCAAGTGATAAATAGATGTTAAGGGATTTCATTATAACCATGAATTAATGAAAGTTTCCAAAAAAAAAACCAATGAAAATAAGCAGTTTAGAATGAATAGAGTCACTCGAGCTTTTGAAAAAAAGTTAGGACTTGCTAACTCTAGCTTTTCTATAAAATAGTTTAAACAATTGTAAATCGCTATATTTGTTCGAAAGTCTTTGGAATAATCTTTACATCATAATCTTTTTAAAGTTGCAGCTATAATTATGTTTAGATAATTGTGATAACTATAATAATATTTTGTGTTAATTGGGAATAATCTTAATTTGGAAAAGTTGGCATGTTTTGAATGACTGGAATAAATCATTCGAGAAAGATAAGCTATATGAATCGATTTCAATTTCATTTTTTCAAGAAATAATAAAATTCAGTTTTATGCAAAACTTTAAATAATTTAGAACTTTTTTACCATCTTAGGAAAACTATAAGGTGTACAAGAATTTCATTTGTAGACATCGAAAACAAAAAGGAAGGTAATAACCAAGATTTCAATAAAAGTGCTTTTAGATTGCCATTCAAATACTGTTTTCAAAACTATTTTAAACCAATGAACAGATTGTTAGGTTGAGCCTGTAGGTAATGTGCAGAAATTTGTATACAGCCCCAATGCAGATAAAAAGCCTTTATTAAGAAAGTGCGATTCCAGAAAAATCTGCAGGTGTTAAGAACCGTTCATTAGTGACCACCTGAAGGTCGACTAAAAACATGCGGTATTCTCAAAAGAATTTAGCACAAAAGTTGCGTCAGGAGTTTAATAAAAGCAAGTCTCAAAAATATACGGAATTGAACAGAATAAGGGATAATGTTGGAAGGAATGGAATTCATGCACGTGCAAAAGTCATTGATATCATAGAAAAGTGTACTTCAGCTAAATGTCAGGACAGGAAATTTATTAATAATTTTAAGCGTTGCGCTCGGAAGAGTTAAAAGAAATCTTGGTGAAAGTCGAACATATAAATTTCATCTTTTGGCGTTCTTTGAAAAGAGTGGGAAAAACGAATGTTCGCTAGCTAGAAATCATTTTTGTGTATCGCGGGACGCCTTGCAGTTTTACAATAGAGCAACCGCGAAAGAGGGGGAATCATTGAATGCATATGACCTGTTGTGGTCAGGGCGTAGCGGTCAATTTGCGGGAAGCTTTTGATGTTGGTCGGTGAGAATTCGTAGGCAAAGCTTCAGAAAAGGAAAACATATAATAAACATCAAGGGGAGAAAAATTGAAAATAAAATTTAAGAAAAACATGGAGGTGTTGACGATAAGGCTGTAGAAATCCAATGAGAAAGTGTGAGGTTTGAGGAATGACCAATGGCAAGTTAGAGAGAGGTAAATTTCGGGCAAAAGAGTTAGTAACTGGTCGTTTTAGGAGAATTAGGAGCCACAGAGTGGCTAAACTAATTATTTACGAGTTTAGGGAAAAAATGGGGGACGAAGATTTGAGCAAAACTGGATTGCACAGCCAGAGAAGGTAGATTTTTTCTCAGATTTTCTCAGATTTTTTCAGATTTCTCAGAGTTTCTTAGAGTTTGAGATTTTTCATCGTTTTGCAAAGGTTCTCTTAGTGTATTAATTTTTCGTCGTTTAAGAACTTTCAGAATTTTATTTATGTGATCCTCATTAGTGGATATTTAAATAAGTGTGTTAAAAAATAAAACTAAAAGATGACCATCCCTTCTCTGCACCGGATTACAGGTAAATCCAATTGCCATCAATCAATTAAGAGTGACAAATTTGTAATAATTAATAATATTGTTTATTATTGCTAAAGTAGTTAGAATGTGTTTTGGTAAACAATAATAATTTAATTGTTCTAAATTAAGCCATTTTCGAGATCAGTTTAAATATTTTTGTAAATGTAAATAAGATTTTTATATTTAATAAATATTTGTTATAGTTAATATTTTAAATCCATTTATTTCTTTCGTCAGAAAATGCACAACACAATGTAAAATTTTATTTTACACTTATGTAGAACAGTTTAAATACCTTTTATGAGTTAAAATAAATTACCGATGGGTCTTTATTACAATGAATCCAATTATTTCATACCTTATTTCACGGCCAAACTAAGGTTTAAATTATTTCATCCATTTATTACATGTTTTAATATGTCACGCATCGTAACAAAATGTTCCTTTACGCCCTGTCTAAAATCTGACCATGCTGAAAAGGTTACAGAAGGTTTAACATAATGTTTTTATTTTAGGAAGTTGATTGCTTGGTGCCTTTCTTGAATCCAGAGGCTTACCTCAACACCACAGATGACGAGCTTGCGTTTCAGTTTGTCATGTATAAAGAATCTATGAATGCTGCTTTGGAGCTTTTGCATATTGACCGAGCAACTCGACGGCAGTTTGTTGAAGATGTTATTAAGATAGACACAAATATTGCTCGAGCAGTATCAGTAAGTGCAAGAAAGAACTGCTTGCTTACCAAAGGTGATCAGGGTAATGTAGGACTGCCTTTCTGTGCAGTTGCATCAAAGGTGGATAGACAGTAAACGGACTTCCTAGTTTTACAAACTAAGTTACCAATACTTCAGACAAAGATTACTAAACAAAGCCCTTGGCGGAATAGACCAAATCCTTAGTTCTCCGGAGAGAGAACTAAGGATTGAACGGCTTGAACGGAACTTAAGAATTTGAACGGCAGAAAAAAAAGTAGTTTTTTTTTTTTTTTTTTTTTTTGGCCGCTATTCAATTTTATGTGGCCTGTCGCTGAGCAGGATCGCAACCAGCATAGAACTCGGGAGGGACCTAAAGGTGGTAAAGCTGGAATTTCTCACAGAAGGACTTGATTATTGACAGCCATTTAACAAAATTCTTGGGGGAGGGGGGGGGGGTCAGGTCCCCTTGGCAACGTCCCTGTCTCCGAGTATTGAGCAGGAGGGCTTAAATTTTCTTTAATACACATTAAAATTATTTAGAATATTATTAATGTTTTTCTTGCTTTGTATTGATTATTTGTATAAACATTTTTCAGAATGCTGGACCATCTTCATATCCATATCTCACAGAAGAACATGTAAGTAGGTCATATTATGCTATAAGTAAATAAACAGTGTGTCTGAAAAACTTCGGGGTCAGTTCTTTAAATCAATCTTTTCAAATACTAGGGGCGAAGGCCCCTAGACTGGCTACGTTCGCTTTTCGTATGAGGCATTTGGCTCCTAATAAGGCTTATTCGTATAAAAGGCATAATTTCAACAAACAAAACCGAAAGGTTGGATCAGATAGAATGTTACCGAGCTACGTAGTGCTTGGTTCTTACATGTTTCTTGGAATAAAAAAATTTAAACTTTCCACTATTTTGAATTATGTGAAACCCATGGAGCGTCTTGCGTATTAGCCAATTGTGACGATTTTTCATAATTTGGCGACTTGCGTGTATGTAGTTAATAATTTGCTCTAAGAAAACAGTACTTCATGTGTTTTCTTTGATAAAAACTACGGAACAGCTAGGATAGCTTACTACCAATGGCGACTTTTAATTATTTGGCGATTTACACATGCTTACAACCTATAATTACTAATCATGTAAGGATCCCGGAAACCGTTATCCATATTTTCATATACATAATCCTTTGCAGATTGGCTTATTTGGCACCACGAATTATATCATCTCGCCGCGCTGGCAAATATCCAAAATGTACTATAAATGCTATAGTGGCATAGTTAACGCCACTAAATATTTCTACTAGTAGCAAATAGTCCAGCTGGACAGAACCGGCTTAAAAATAATCTGCATTTTAATTATTTTTCATTTTCAAGATACTAGGTTCCAACATTTTGGAACTAGCGGTTTAGATTCACCCTGCTTGAAAAGATACCATTTTGCCAGATCGTACCTAATGACAAGATGGCACTTATAAAATCAGTTACAATTAGTTATTCTGTTTTGGAAAAACGGATAATCGCTAATTCTAAACTCCTGTTGTCTAAGCGAACTTACTATTTGAAATTTGTCAACTTTATGTAACACTCTTTGAGTTATTTATTTCATATACTTTTTAATTTGGCGTAAAATTGGTGTAATTCTACTTCATGTTTGTCAATTTCACGCGATTCTACATACTTGGAATTGCTTTGTTGCAAAGGAATAAATGATTTTATGCTGGCGAAAGTTGCCAAACCTGGCAACTATTATGTTTATTTTTTCAGTTTTTTATTAATATCTTTTCAAATAATTCGATTTTCAAAATTTAAGTCAGCTTATCAGGTTCCTTGGAATTTTCCGAATCCGTGGACACCTTAGTCGAAACTCAAATCTCCACGGTTTAGGAGGAGATAGCCGAACAAGCTCTTGACAGCGACGGTGGCCTGTACTTTTTTTAGAATAGTCTCTGAGACACCAAACAGATAGATGAGATCATTTATTCTATTAATATCTCATGAGAACTTACTTCTTAAAGTATCGTCTGTTTTTGCGTCTCAAGCTGATGTATCAACTTGGGAAAATAATCTGTTAAAGTTTGAAAACAAAGAATTTCTTGTTCTTCAAATGTTTATTTTTTACAAACTGATTGGCCCTAAACACTTTTCAAACACATAACGTGTATATCAAGAAAAATTTCTTATTCCCAGCTTAAACATTAACATTATTGAAGCTTACATGCCTCTATTGCAGAAACAAGTTTTGAAAGGTATCTGGCAATCAGTCGTAGGAAATTCTGTAGAAACAATGGAAATTGTTTCGACTTGTAAATATGACATGGAAACTATTCTCACAGTTTTAAGTCAAGCATCAAATAAGTAAGTTATTTGAAACTCTTCCATTAAATCAACTACACTGCTGGCCACCCAAATTGCAACACCAAGAAAAACAAGAGATATCACAACAAAATTTATTGTGTAGATAACATGTTGACCAAGTAACAAATGATTAAATTTACAGCATTCTATGAAGCGTGGTTCCTGCCAAAATCAGTACCCAGAGTAGCCGCCGTTGTTGGAGATCACAGCTGCCACACGCCTCGGCATTGATTCAAAGAGACTTTGAATGTGTTCTTGGGGTACAGCAGACCAAGCAGCTTCCACACGTTGCCAAAGTTGATCTGGTGTGACAGCTGGGGATGAACTCTGGGTCAGTCGTTGAGCAACCATGGACCACATGTTTTCTATCGGCGAAAGATCCGGAGAGCGCGCCGGCCAGGAAAGCAATTCAATCTGGTGATTGACGAAGAACCCTTGGACAATGCGTGCCACGTGTGGCCGTGCATTATCCTGCTGAAATATGGCTGTTGGCAAGCCCTGAAGGTAAGAAAGGACAACTGGCTCCAACACCTCGGAGATGTAGCGCTGGCTGGTTAAAGTACCGGCAATGCGTACTAGAGGAGTGCGAGAGAGATATCCGATACCGCCCCATACCATAATACCCGGTGCAGGACCAGTGTGACGGTGCATAATGCAGCTGTTCAGCATCCTCTCTCCACGGTGTCTCCAGACTCGAATCCGACCGTCGTGGTGTTGCATACAGAAGCGTGACTCGTCAGTAAAGAGAATTTCATTCCATTCTGTCGTCCACATCCTTCTTTCATTGCACCATTGGCGGCGGAGACGTCTGTGGTTCCGCGTCAGAGGTAGACAAAGCAACGGACGTCTTGCGGACAGACCATTCTGCTGTAAACGACGTCGAATGGTACGCGCAGACACTAGATGATGCGTTACAGACTGAATCTGCTGTGATATGGTTCGTGATGTGACTGAGCGGTCCGTCACTGCCATGCGTACAATCTGCCTGTCATCACGTGACGTGGTGCACAGAGGTCGATGCGGTCGATCACGTCTGTCCGTCGTACCCTCCTGCACCCAACGATCACATATCCGCATCACAGTTGTTTGGTTTCGTCCAATACGACGACCGATTTCCCTGAAAGATAACCCACAATCTCGGTATGCCACTATCCTTCCTCTGTCAAACTCGGATACTTGATCAAAAGATGATCGTTGTTTCCTACGAGGCATAATTTATCGTTTTTTTGAAAAAAAAAGCAAGAAAAACACAATTGCTGTACTTGAAACCGTCGAAATCTCCAAGCCTTAAATAGCGCTTTGAGGTGGCGCCACAGGCGCGCTTGATGTGCGTCTGCGCTGAAATTCTAATCATTTGCATATCTCACCTCAGCTAATGCATGTTGTAAATTTCATATTATTTGCATGCTTCCTTCAGGGTGTTGCATTTACGATGGCCAGCAGTGTATAAGAATCGCAAATGATGTAAAATGTCCAATGTAGCTTTCATATTATTCATCTTATAAATTAAATTTATGTGCAATTCACTCTGCCAGGGGCGTAGCCATAAATTTTTGATGGGGGGGGGGTTACGACTACTACAACTCAAATATATGTATACGTGTGTGTGATAATGTAGTGAAGAATACACATTTTGTATGGCAAAAAAATTCTCATGGGGGGGTTATGACCCCAATAGCCCCCCCACACTTGGCTACGCCCCTGCACTCTGCCAATGTTGAAGTTTCAGGTGGAACCTTGATGTTTAAAGTGAATCAAGTACATACGTATAAGTAATAATTAACTCTTAAACAACTGTTGAAAAGTTCTCAAGATCGACTTATCTATCTGCCCTTGTCAAACTTTCGCTAATTCACGTCGATTGTCGAGAAATTTAAGTATGTTGTCGTAGTTTAAAACACCAACATTTATTTAAGGAAATTAGTGTTCATAACTTGTAAAGCTCTCTTATTAGGACACACAAAGACATTCAGAAGATTGTGGTTTGTTTGGATGATAGTTGAAAGGACAGTAGTATTTGCATTAATTATTCACTGTGTACTAGTATCTAAGATATCTCTCGTGGAAGATGTTTCACAGTCTATGAACTTGACATATTTTATCTTCTTTCTTCATCAGAGATGTTAGCAGGTACATTATGTGGAGAGCACTAATGCAGATAATGCAATACATGGGGACGGAGTTCAACAGTTTGCATCTTCACTACATGACCAAACTCCCAGGTTTCGACTACGCCTACGAATCTAAATGGAAGGAATGTGCCGACGTCGTACGCTTGGATCTTGGTTTGGTTGCCATGAAGAGCTTGTTCGACAGTGGATTCATCGACAAAGAACTGATTAATGCAGTAAGTGTTAATACAATGGTGGTTGTAATCATTGCCTATGATTTAAATTTCATACATTTGATGATTTTGAAACTAAGCATAATTTAGGTTACAGTCCTCAAAATATAAAGACCAAACTTTGCAGTTCAGTTCATTTGTATGCTCGCACATTAATTCAATCTGAATCACTTTGGTTTTAAGGTTATAGTAAGCGAAACTGTAGTATCATTTTAAAGCTTGCTAAATGGCGAAAATTACAATCAGTAGAATATAAAATAATGAATATTTTCTTATGAATCCGTACGGGAAAATCTTTAAATAACACCTACAAGTGCATTATTGTTTGTTCTTACTAGTTTATATAGGAGTATAGGATTAATTCGTTAAATTTAATTAAAAAACAATAAAATCTTGGAATAATCTTTTGTCTCGAGTGAAAAATGTGTTCATTCTTTTCCAGTGGCAGATCCAGAAAACTTATCCCCTAAAAGTTATCAGTTAAATTTTCCTTACTTATCGTCTCAAGGGCGGTGCGATATAATAATCATATATCAGAGCGATTTTTTTTAACCTGTTCTTTTTTAATTTTGAAGCAGGTTAACCTGTTTGCTTTCATCACTAGAAAGATGCAACAGAGAAGACTGTAATTTGATCGTTGTCGCTTCCCAGAATGGATATTTGAATTCTCCGTAGGGGCGATTGAACAATTTTTTTAATAATGAGATCCATGTGTTAAGCATGGGTTCGGCAGTGGGGGCTTAAGTGCGCTCAATGGAGGTGCCATTCCCGCCTCCGCCACTGTGTTTTCCATCTCTAAACTTATGAAACTTTGCACAGGTAAAAGCTGAATTCGTTGAAATGAAAAGAGATTTAGCTCTGAACTTCAGCCCCCTCTTCGAAAAAGTTGACCAAACATTCGCTGAAAAGTTTTTGGATAAGGTAATTATTGTTTACCCATAGCATAAATACTACAGATATACTATACTAATTCAGGCTTTTAGTGGAAACGTTTATAATTATTCTTGTTCTTCTTAGCTGCAAAGGATGAAATTGGATACAGGATATTTAGAAAATCTAATTGAAGGGAAAGTTTTGGACACAGTATATCAAGATGTAAGTATAAAGATTCGTGTATTTTGCACTATATACTTTTGTTCTAACTTTAGTAATTCGTGAAAGCAAAAAAGTGTGTATCTGGAAAAGGACTTAAGTCAACATCTGAATTGAGAATGTAAACAAACCCTCGGTGCTGCTAAGCCATCGCTCAGTTTATGGTCGTTGGTGTCAAATACCAAAAATTATTCTCGGCGGTACCTGAGGACGTTACATTTGGCGAAGCAACCACGCTTATTCAAGTGCAAGTCAAGGGCAGAGGACTTTTAAAGGAATTGTAACGCATATTCGCGTTATATTTTGAGAAAACCGCTCGAAAATCCAGACCGTTAGTTCGACAAGCACGCGGTAAGCCAGAACCCTGGACCTTTCACTTCAGCCATTTATGTTCAGTGTCTTATCCACTTGCCCATGTTGGAGTCCGGCATTTATACGATCCCGTAAACTTTGTCTTTAAACTGATATTTTCTAAACCACTGATCCAAATGGAGCCAAATTTATCTTCAGTTTAAATATTCTAGTAGTTCTAAGGGAAATAGAATTTATGGTGTGCCTCTTTATGCTTTAAAAATTGATTTTATAATTCATAATCAGCATAGAAAACATTGAGGCTTTATGGTATTTTTGAACTTTTATAAATAATGTTACATTGGAATTCATTAGATATTTATTAGTTACAGCTTAAAGTCAAAAAATTCTGTCGACATTAGACACGTTATTTTTCAGTACTTTGTAACTCAAATAGTACTAGTTGAAGATACTGAACATTTGCATTTTGGCTGTTTTGACATGCTGATTTCAAAAAACAAGTGAAAATATAGGGGTGCCATTGAGCTTTAAAACTTTGGTTCTGTTTTAATACGTAGATCACCATCTGAGACTAAAAATTACTACATTGAATAATAGAGAACATTTACCGAAGTAAACTGGTACCTTTCTTTTGTGAAAGTATTGGATCTCAAAATCTCTTTTGATTCCTTCTCCTTTCCTCTGTTCTTTTCAACTCAAACGTTCGATTTATTTATTTATCTTTTTTTTTACTTTATTGTTTACGTCATATAATTATCAAGAACAATTTTCTCACTATAGATGGATGTGGGACTTGATTATTTTTCTAATATCCTCAATATGAAACGCTTTAAGACTAGAAGGAAGTTTTTAAGGCTGTGGAACCAAATCGGCGAAGATGAATCAAAGTAATAATTTATTGTGTTTATCTATTCATTTAAACGTAAATAACGCAAGCGTGTTTAATTGGTGTAATTTATTCATGTTTTTTTTCTCTAATTAAAATGAAAGTACCGAATACTAAAGCAGTGTTTTGTTTGTTTGGAGATTTTCTAATACAGTGGACTCTTGACTTAACCGACTTAACCTTCCGGCTGATCATCCCGCGATTTCCACGGGCAACTCAAATGTAGCAAAATTTGCTCATCCCGCGATTTTCGCGGGCAGGTGTTTTTCTTCCTGTATTGAGAAGAGCATCCCGCGTTTTCACCGTTTAACCAGTGAAATAAATTAGAGTTAAATATTAGTTTCTCATGATAAAAATCTATATAAAAATCTTTTCTAGAAAGAAAAAATGCGCAATTCAATTCTCCAAAATATATAGATTCGAAATATGAAAAAAAAAATTGCACAATTTTTTAAGCGATTTTGGTCCACAAATTGAGCAGTCAGAGGGTTAAGAGAGATATATGCGTTCCAAGAACCTCGCGTCAGTCAATATTTCGCTTTGTGGGATAGGGTATGCTTCCCTTTATAATGAACTTCGTAGAAAACTCAGCATATCAGAATCGGGTTACCTGTATCGTAATATTTTTTTTTTTATTATCAGAAATAATTAAACGAAAGAAATTGTTTTTTCTTAAATCGACACATCCTACAAAAATATATCCGTCACTCATCTTTATAGATAAATAGAAGTAACGGGTTGTATAATATATGGTAACACCATTTCCCCAGTGAAGATTTTTCCGCCTTGAACTTATGGCTGTTTCATTGAAAAAAAGATTAAACTTTAAAACCTGTATTTTGTGTTCTGTACCAGAAATAAACGCAGGACAACGTCGGGTAAAAATCAACTTTACTGTTACGCTAGTTTACATTTTCAACTAAATTCTGTATAAGGTTTTTTTTTTTATGCATCAGTTTTGAAACAAGCAAGTATTTTCTTTGTCACACTTCAGTAACTTCTGTAATGCATTTTCTCAGCAATTTGATTTTATTGTTTATGTTAAATCATTAAATTTAATTTTTCTATTTTTTTTTTGCATATACAAGGTGTCCCTAAACTAATGATTCAAAATGTAAGGGAGGGGGGGCGATAGGGCACATAGTAAGTAATAAGAATCATATAGCAATGTGGGGTCGGAAACATTGTTTTCATGTATCTGTTAATAATCACTTTGGATGAAGTGCTGAAATAATAGTGAAATTTTCGGCCATTGTTCGTCAATAACTAACATATCTTTCCCAGATAACGCGCGGCGAAAATTGATAGTTTAAAAACCCTGTTTTATTTAATGGATGAGATTTTTGGAGACGAGATTATCGCTTATGAAACTTGGTTAAGAAATTAGACGAACATTTTAATTCTTTCCCAAAGATCATTAACAGGTAAGTGAAAACGAAGTTTTTGACCCCACATTGCTGTGTGGTTCTGATTCCTTTTTATGTGCCCTTTCTCTCCCTTACATTTCGTACCATTAGTTTAGGGACACACTGTGCATATTTTTAATGTATTTTTGCAGTATTTGTAAATTTTCCCCCAGTAAAAATATTTAACAGTAAAAAAATGTTTTTCTCTCTAAATCTTCTTTTTATTTGCTCACAATTAATAAGTTTTTCAGAGAAATTTCGTTAGAAGACACTCCTTTGGGTACTAGCTCTAGCTACGACTATCTAACAAACACTGTTCGTAAGTACATTTTGATACAAAATTTATGTTCTTGCTTTAAGTCTTTATGTAACATCGATTATTGTTTGTGTTATGTACAGTTGTACTGTGTACACAATACGCTAAAAAACGCTGTTTTAAAATACGCTAGTTTTTCAACTTGAAACGGTTATTGACAAATTCGACTTTTTGAAAGTGTGTAATTATTCCATTTGAGATTACTCATATGTTTTTATAATGGATTAAAGTTGCAGGTTTTGAAAAAAAAAAAAAATTAAAACAAATGTCACAAAAAAAAACTTAAAACTTTTTACTTAAATTTGCCGAAAAATTGGCTAATGGTGCGTATACGCACCACTTTATTCCTTATATAAAATATTATTTCTTCATGCATGAAACTTTTTTTGTGTCTTAATGAGTGTAATTTAAGCAAATAATACCATTTACCAAAATAATACCACATTTTATAAACTTTCTATGCTTGGCCTGAAATGGTTTAATGGGTTTTTTTCTGTATTTTATTCAGAATTCTGTATTTTTTTAAGTATTATATTCAATGCTTAGATAAAGTATATAATAATTCTGATGTTTCACATTTTGTCTAAAAACGCCAGGCATTCTATAAAATTCTTGGGTATTCTATAGAATGCCGGCATTTCATACTTTGTCGGTAACATATGTTAAATATTGACATCACTTTTATTTTACGTTTTTATAGTCAGGGAAATGCTCAGTGCATGAAAGTGGAAATAAATAGCAATCACCGAGCTACACTGATCCATGCAAAAAGGTAGTTCAGCTGTCATCCATTTCCTTCTTCTGGTATAGTCCAGCAAGAAATAAGAACATTTTGTGCACTTTTCTGGTTTTTTTATTAACAGCTCTTATATTATGTTCATTCTCAAAATATTTTAGACAAACCTAACTTGGGGCTTGTCTAAAGGCATACAAGAATTAGTAATATCAAATGACGTTAATTCACACCTTTCTGCTAAGTCTAATTGCTACCTTTAAAAGTTCTTTTGACATAGTGTCTTAAAATACATAATATATTTTCTTCTTTCTAATGGCCGGGTCAGTGGTCTACTGGAGGCTTGACCATAACGACGGCCGCGGGTGTTGGTCATTTCATTCTAGGAGAGTCTATTAGATCACTAGAGGTTTGAGCATGGAAGACATTGGAACCACGAACAGATTTTATGTGCACCATCTCCCATTAGCGGACACTGTCCCAAAGCAGTCCAGCCGAAAGAGGCGTTCACCTTCATAAGCACTGGTCATGCCAGTGCAGCTTCATTTTCCGTGTTCTTACGGGAACGCAGCGTCTAAACCAGTGGTGCGCAAACCGGGGGTCGCCAAATTCAAAGAGATCCAAATTTGTGAAAAATATACAATTATTCATTTCAAAGAACTGAAATAATACATAGAAGAATCTGACAATTGTTATTTTACGAGCGCGATATTCGCGATCGCAATCACGGGGCTTCAAAACCACGTTATCATGCATAGTGATCTGCAAATTGATCATGCATAGTGATCATGCATAGTGATCTTCAAAATTATTTTCCATTAAAACAAAACATCGATCTCGATTGGATCCAGAGGATGACTTACGACTTGCGATTTCCAATACAGATCCGAATATAGAAGCAATCATGAGCTCTTTGCAAGCACATATTTCACATTGAGTTTTTATGATGTTAAGTTTTTTTAAAGTATTTTTCATAAAAAAATATTTATATCCATATGCATAAATAAAGCATTGTTTCATAAAATTATGTGTTGATTCATTAACTGATTTTTATGATGTTACAAGTTTTATAACATTTTTATGGTGGTTTATAAGTTGGTGCGCTATTTTAAAAATACGCTATTTCAATCGATGACGTCACGACCCTCTTTTAAAAACCCCCTGTAAGAGCAACTCCCAGAAAGAATTTCAATGTAACTTCGTTTTCAAATAAACAAAATGTCTACTGTCTATCCAGGGGTCGCAGCAAAATTTTACTCAAAATAGGGGGTCGCGACAAAATTTTACACAAATTACGGGGTCGCAGATGAAAATAGTTTGCGCACCACTGGTCTAAACCACTGCGGGACAAAATACGTTAGATGTCTTCATTTATATTATTTTTTGATATACTAATAAAAATTAAATCAGTCGAGTATTCAGCTAATTATCTCAAGACTTAATTATTATTCTGCTGTTGTTGTTATTGTTATTATTATTGTTTATTTATTTAATTTCGTTTCAAAATTGCTTTTTTGGATTTATTATTATTATTTTGTGTTGTTGTTGTCGTTCTTATAGCATAATTTTGTTCCCAGGTGTGGACTTGGGTTTACTCAGACATCCTGTCTTTGTGCATTCACAAGAAATACCTGAGTAAGTATGCCGTATGCCATGCATGCATCTAATGAACGATAATAATGAGCTTCAATCCATTCCATGCTGGATTTTTTAAGAACATGGCAACCATTTTCAATCAAAATAATGATTGGCCAATCATTTACCACACAATCGTGCTGTTTGGGAAGGAAAAAATATAAAAGTTTAAATATACACACACAGAGAACAGTTATCACTTGATAAAGATTCCCTAAACAGTATAGAAACAGTACATTCGGAAGAAAGGCACGCCGAATGAAATACCTTTCCTCTCAAATATTCGGATTCTATTTTCAAGATTGAGCCGACCAGCTTGTATGATGGATAAAGCACCATACTACGGTGTCGGGTTCAACTCCCGGCGGTCGAAGTTCGATCCCCGACGCATATTACCAAACCTTACATTCATTCAGACCCGCATTTTCCGTCCGCCCACGGAACTAGGAATCGAGATCCCTGATTGGCTAGCTCACTGACGTCATGCCTGCCCACCGAATTCGAAAACTGGTGAGTCTGTACGGCAAAATACTTATGTATTAAAATGATTAATTATCATGAGATGAAATACCAGCGAAATAAAAATATAGGCAGCTTGCGCTAGTTTTAGATGATATGCAATAAAAGAATATACGATTTAAATTACGAGTGCATTACGAATCTTATTTTAAACCTTATTTTCCACTGGTGCTGACATCTGTTATTATATAAGTAGACTTATATGACACGTTAAGTAACTTTTCATAGACGATTTTTCAGAAAATTATTTATTTTAAAAATCTCTAGGCTGTTTTCGATGTGTGTATATAAAGTTTAATTTAATTAAAATTATTATAAACTGAAATAAATATTGAATAATGCAATTATTCAATATACTATTTATTTAGTACAATTTTTTTTCCATAAAAGAAAATATTTTTTTTTTTTTTTTTTTTTTTTTGAAAAATTATGAATATCGTTTCTTGAATAATGGCATGTACTCTAAATATTAATAAATGACTTAAGTTACAACTAGATGCGTGATATTTAATTAATTAATAAAAAAGGGAATTTAAATAATTCATTGCATTTTCTTTTTTTCTGCAGTTATTTAGTTGTAGTGTGGATATTTAAAAAAATTTACAATTTAAAAAACATTTAACCACTGTGTGTGTATTAAGTATAATGTTGGATTTAAAGTATATTTCACTGATTGAATTATTTTAATTTACATTACGACTTTTTAAAAATTTACGTTCAGGTTTTTTGTTTGTGATTTTTATTTCATGAGGTTCTTAACATAATTTCATATATTCCAAGATGTTTTTGTTTTTTCTTGAATTCTTGAGGGCATGTATTTTAATTCTTTATTTTTTAATCATGAATTACGATTTTATTAAAAAGCATTTTAGCTTTAATGTTTTTTTTTTCATTTATTGCTGAAGGTGTTGGTTAACACTTTAAAGCGTTAGAACCCCATAGAAAGTCCTCCTAGCAAGGCACCCCCCCCTTGGCAGATCGCCCTAGTGTAGCGTTGCCATAATCACACATAACAACAACACTTTAAAAGCACTTTAAGCCTCATTGTTTGTATAAATAATGACGCAACATTTTTTTTTAATAAATTAGATTCCTCTCTCCTTGTATCTCTTTTTCAGTGTTGATTAGGGATTATTCATGATATTTTTCTAATGTGCATTTGTCCGTATTTCTATAATTTTGATGGATATGTTGATTCTAGTTCATAAATTATATATATATATATGTGTGTGTACAGAAAAATCCCTATATATATATAAAATCATAAAATATATATCTATATATTTTATTTAAAAAAAAAATCTATAATTAAGAATAGTTGATTACTGGTACTTTTTCCTTTTTTATGTGAGTCTGTAACCAATGAAGCCATACAGAGTACTGTTCTACCTAAATATTTTGCAATTATATTAGCATAAATAGCAATTAATAAATGTGTATAATTATTATCAATATCATTACTGTTAAAATTATTTCTACAGTTTTTCTCCTTTTCCACAACCTCAACTAAGTACTTCTTAGCTACTGCAGCTAGTACTACGTAAAACATAGGCTAGCTATACTAGTGTTATATTTATTTTATTATTTATTCATTTAATTATTACCATTTTTATTCTTTTTATTTATTCATTTAATTATTACTTTTTATTTATTCCTTTCCTTTCCATACTTCCAAAGTATTATTAATATATCATTTTTTTTCACACTCCATGGCATTACTTGTCTATTGATTGCATTAAGCCTTCTCTGATGGCAACATGCACTAATACTGCCTCCATTACTGAGCTTTGATCTTCTTGTCGGTCCACTTCCTCGTTGTTTATTTCTAATAGCTACGGTCGCGCTCCCAAGTTACAAAAGGACCCTAATTTTGGTCAGGTAACTTGCAGAAACCTAGCTATTATTGTTTTTTTCGATTAAATTGAAATGTGTGTGCGGTGGCGCCTGATGATAGAGCACACCATTTCAATATTAATTCCATTTTCCGTCTATTTGTGGTTACATGTGATTAGGCTTAAAAAGCCCACCAGTTCTAATTTGGCGCTTTATATCCAATTCATCCACTCTTTCATTGCCTTAAAAGGCTATATTTAAACACTTATCCGGTATAAGCTCGTTAATTGGCACCATGTGCTATCTACTTTTTTATTTTTTTATATTTTTATATTTTTTTCACTTTATCAATGGATTATCTTGGGATTTCACTTTACGTTAGTAAGCTATTATATATTATATATATATATATATATATTACATACAGTAAAATGCCTCTGAGATATCAACTCTCTTAACGACCATTATTTATTTTGAAAAGCATTTCCTGCCATAGACAGTTTTAAATTTAGTTTATAAATTGCAGTTTTATACAAAGAGCTCTCAAAATTGTTTTCCTCTCTTCACGACTTAATTTAGAAATTATTAGAATTTCTTTTTGACTTGGTCTATGGCAGAAAATGCTTTTCAAAAAAACATTATGATCGTTAAGAGAGTTGATATCGCAGAGGCATTTTACTGTATGTAATAATAAAATAAACTTTTCTAATTTAATCTAATTTAATTTAATGTTATTTGAAAAAGCTTCTTTAATCTCGGTTACTCTTACTGTAAAGTTTGTTTCTCGGACATACAAATATTACGCTCAGAGACGATTTTTGAAGTTCCATAAGGAGTAAAATTGTTGATTTAGCAGTATTTGCAGTTTTCTGTGGTTTCGTTGAAGCGCGCTTTTAGAACTCCTGGGTAAGCAGGTGTTTCTCATGTCTTGATTGACAATCTAGTTAACTAATTACGTTTGAGAGTAACGTCTTCGCGATCGTGATGCGCCCTGCCAGCAGGTGTAGTAACTAGGAGAGTATTTAAGCAAGTGCACAAAATTTCGAGAGCTTTTTCAGGAGCTTGGAGCTTTAATCTTGTTAGGAGCTGTTCGAGATCACAATGTAAAGAGAAAGATAGCCCCGGAACTAAAAAGGTCGCCGGCCTGATTCCTGTCCTCTGTCCGAACTTTGAAATAAACTATTCAACCTAGAAGCCTGGTGTAGTGTTGAACATTTCAACAAAGGATGGCGTAAGGCCATTCCTTTATATATATATATATATATATATATATATATATATATATATATATATATATATATATATATATATATATATATATATATATATATATAAATTATATATATAAATATAAATTATATATATATATATATATATATATATATATATAATTTATGTACTAGAATCAACATATCCATCAAAATTATAGAAATGCGGACAAATTCACATTAGAAAAATATCAGGAATAATCCCAAATCAACACTGAAAAAGAGATACAAGGAGAGAAATCTAATTTATAAAAAATAAGTTGTGTCAGTAATTAGACAGACAATGAGGCTTAAAGTACTTTTATAGTGTTAACCAACACCTTAAGCAATCAATGAAAAAAAAGCATTAAATCTAAAATTCTTTTTAATAAAATCGTTATTCATGATTCAAAAATAAAGAATTAAAATACATGCTCTCAAGAATTCAAGAAAAAACAAAAACATCTTGGAATATATAAAAATTATGTTAAGAACCTCATTAAATAAAAATCACAAACAAAAAACCTGAATGTAAATTTTTAAAAAGTCTTAATCTAAATTAAAATAATTCAATCAGTGAAATATACTTGAAATTCAACATTATACTTAATACACACACAGTGGTTAAATGTTCTAAATTGTAAAATTTTTAAAATATCCACACTACAACTAAATAACTGCAAACAAAAATGGAATGAATTATTTGAACTCCTTTTTCTATTAATTAATTAAATCTCACGTATCTAGTTGTAACTTAAGTCATTTATTAATATTTAGGGTACATGCCATTATTCAAGAAACGATATTCATAATTTTTCAAAAAAAATTTCTTTTACTTTTATGGAAAAAAAATTCTACTAAATAAATATTGAATAATTGCATTATTCAATGTTTATTTCAGTTTATAATAATTTTAATTAAATTAAACTTTATAGACACACATCGAAAACAGCCTAGAGATTTTTTTTTTAAATAATTTTCTGAAAAATCGTCCATGAAAAGTTACTTAACGTGTCATATAAGTCTACTTATATGATAACAGATGTCAGCACCAGTGGAAAATAAGGTTTAAAATAAGATTCGTAATGCACTCGTAATTTAAATCGTATATTCTTTTATTGCATATCATCTAAAACTAGTGCAAGCTGCCTATATTTTTATTTCGCTGGTATTTCATCTCATGATAATTAATCATTTTAATACAAGTAAATAATAAAAGTATTTTGCCGTACAGACTCACCAGTTTTCGAATTCGGTGGACAAGCATGACGTCAGTGAGCTAGCCAATCAGGGATCTCGATTCCTAGTTCCGTGGGCGGACGGAAAATGCGGGTCCGAATGAATGTAAGGTTTGGTAATATGCATTCCCGACTGGACGTAGATGTCATTGTGTCCGTCGTTTCATAGGGGGAAACGTTGGTCCACCTACTAGGTGCCCCCATAATAAAGTGACCAATAACTCCGGCCTTAGAGGTGGCCAAGGCATTTTTAAGGCCCCCATTTGAAAAAAAGAATTTTTTTTTTCAAGATTGAAAGCCTGCTAGTGCCACGTATGTATTTTTAAATTAGACTCATTCTGATTCACAGAGCACGGTGATTACACATAGTGGTGACCAGTGGCGCACCCAGGATTTTAGTTTAGCGGGGGCTGAGCTGAAAATACTGCTGAACTCGGTTATAGTGAGATCGATAATAGTTACAACCCTCTTATAACGTCAAAATATTCTGTACCACTTGATTTGCCCATACAACACAAGCCCACAAGCAAAAACTCATTATAGAGTCATAAATAATTATCTGATCTTTTCAGTGATATTGTAACTGACTTTAACAGTGTTTCATAAACTCTCTGTAAGTATTTATTTAAAAACTGACATCTTTTTAGGTAAAAATTCTTTAGAAATTATTTGAAGACAATAAATAATAATAATAGTAATAATTCATTAGTGACAATTTTCATTTTTTTAAGTTTTTCACTTCAAACTTTCCACCTTTAGGGGGGGCTTGAGCCCCCATAGCCCCCCCCCGTGGGTGCGCCTATGGTGGTGACACAAAATCTCTCTCCAAAATTTGAGAGTAATTTTTCTTTGTCATAAAAAATGTGTCAGGAAGAAAATCACGTTCTGATTCTAGAGAAGGCTGCTTCGGTCTGTGCTCAAGATGTAATGTGATAGAGTGGTTTGGCACTGGTACGTGTCATTGGGTCATGGAGCTTTTAACAGCGATATTTACTTCATAAATTCCTATCCCGGAGGTATCTGTTGCTAGAAATTGCTCAAACTTCAAGCTTTTCAACATCGATAAGATGTTGAAAAATTAAACATTACTAGAGACTTTCCGACTCGAAAAGTCGCATTATTGAATTTTCATAATTTGAATAAGGATGCTGCTATTGCTGATCTAAAAGATCTAGAAGAGTGACTGTTGATACATGAATCAAAAGAGGTTATGAAACTTTCCTTTCACTCAAAATAGTAATAATAATAATAAAGCTTTCGCATAGCCATTTTTTCCCCTTAATTCTTAATTATAACGAATAAGTTCTTTATTTTGTGTAGTGCAGTATACGAGGGGGGTTCAAAAAATAAAGTACATGCTTAATTCAAAGGAGCGTTTTTCTCCAAACTTGATATTTTCTCTATTGTCTTTCTGAGGAATCGGTTTTTTCCTTTCGTTTTCTACTGTTTCTCTCCTAGGTAGATTGAGGGTGTTCCACCTGATGCGATCGACGTCACAGGACTTTTGAACAGTTTAAAAAACAAACGCCAATAATGCTAAACACTTAAAAAAATTATTAATGCATCTTCACCCTATGTACGATGGACTCGCATTAACAGTAAAGCTGTTTGACTTGTGCAACTTTCGGAAAAAAATTGATAAGCAAAAAAAATGGGCGGAGGATTTACCTGTGTTTGGAAATATTGCAAAATTCCATATGTTTAGCAATTTTTTTCAGACAATTTCGTAACTCTTATAGGTTCTTTCTCAATGTCAGTTCACAGTGCAACTTGTAAAGAGACATTCTAAAATTTCCCGAGTCTCTAGCGCAATTAAAGTTTTTAAAAAGCTGTTCAAACGTTGCATCATTTTGAAGTGGAACAGCCTTAATAAACGACCAGAAAGGAGAAGCTAATTTTCAGATACAAAAGGGATCGATTTCCGATCGTTAAGCCTGTAACAAGTCCTTTAAACCAAAAAGTTTATTCAAGAAACCCAAAAAGTATTGTAAAAGCACTTATTTTCGCGACCCGTAATTTTTGCAAAAATGGAGATATTTCGTGATTTCGCGAGCTGAAAATTTCACGAATTTTATATGAATAGAACCGAAAGTTGAAAAATCCCGAAAGTATCTAAATAT
Organism: Cheiracanthium punctorium; assembly: GCA_038373885.1. Taxonomy (NCBI): domain Eukaryota; kingdom Metazoa; phylum Arthropoda; class Arachnida; order Araneae; family Cheiracanthiidae; genus Cheiracanthium; species Cheiracanthium punctorium. The sequence goes on from JAWZYV010011672.1 coordinate 113,965, forward strand.
AGAACCTATTTTGCATAAGGCATTTTAAGAAACTCCATTTGTTGAAAAGTTCGTCCTCCCCGCCCTTCCCATTTTGATGGGCTTCGAAGAAGCTGGTATAAATAGTAAAAGTGAATTAGTTGCATTCTATTGGTTGTATTATTTTCTCACATTCAAGAAATAGTTGAAAGTAAGAAAGTTGTCAAGAAAGAGTTTGTAACTGTGCAATAAATCATTAGATTTTGGTAAGTGAAAAATTTATGATTTTTTATTATTACTTGAAGCGAAAAAAAAAGTATTTCACGAGACTTCAATTTTCGCGATTACGACGGGCTCGTGAAAATCGCGAAAATGAGTGCTTTTACCGTACACAAACATAGCAAGGCATTTGGTACAGAAATTTTTTCAACACGGCCTGCATGGACATCAGGGCACTTGGCTCCACCTTTACATTAGGGCCTGTTCGCTGAGGCACTTAAAGATGGCACCTGCTTCTTCAACGTCCCCAAACCGATGGAAATCACTGGGTGCGAGATCCGGGCTGTACAAAGAATGTTCAAATACGTTCCATCGGAAGAACTGTTGCCAATAACGTGGCATCTAGTGGCATTAGATTGCTGGGGTCGTCTGTTTTACCCAGACATGGAATTTTATTCGCTCTAGCAATGCCTCACCCGAAAGAACTCTCGTTACTTTACTTTTTGGACCACCTATGTAAAAGGTTTCTGAATATCCTGAAGAAATCGAGACATTTTTTTATTTTTTGTCAATCCACGAACAGATTAATACAGGCATATATTCATGACATTTAGTGATTTTGCGTATCTGCATTGGCATTGACGGTATGATGTTTATGATAGTGACGCGATGTCATTATTAATATCTCCTAAATGAGAGATTTCTATTTTTCCTTATAATTTATTTATTTTATTTTTATTTAATCATTTATTTTAGACTGTGATTTCACTTCACCATAAAATTTAAAATCACGGGCTAGCTATAAAATGTGTATGTAGTAAGCCCTTCCCCCAAAAAGGAAAACTAGTTTTTTGGGGAAGTACATATATATATTACAAATACACACAGTAGGGAAATTTAAATTTATTTTAATGTTTCGAATTAAGATAAGACATTGTACTGTAAAAAACTTGCTTATTTGTGGAATTTAAATATTTTCAAGGTACTTATTTATTAGTATTTATTTATTTGTTTGTTTCAGATTCCTTACATACGGATTCTCGAACATCCTAGCCCGTGAAATTGCCCGTGCTTTTGATGTAACAGGTAACAGAAAACATTTGGTTCGCTGTAAATAAACCCAGCATTGTATATCATGTTGAAATTGTTTTTACTTTTCTGAGAGTGTACATAATTTGTTGATATAACTCAAATACAACTCTAAAAGTGGGGTTGATTAAAGAAGCGAACGTAATTCAAGTGTGTTCATTGAAAGCTATTTTTTTTAAATATATATATATAAGTGCACTTCGTTCATTTGGTAAGCACATTGAAAAATAAGAATATTCTGGCAGACTCAAAATAAGTTTAAAATCTCTACCAATAGAGAATATTTTTTCAGAAAACTTATTCTTTGCATACTTTGTAAAAATTATAGCTTTATTGAACTGCTTTGACATTTTTAAAATCCTAAAAACTGCGAAGGGTCATATTTTTCGCCTAGGTCTCAAATTCACCTGTAAGTACAAAATTAATGAAAAACATAAATATAAAGAGTGGGTTCAAACTCTATTTTGTACTTTTCGTTTTCAGGTAGTCACTACGATGCTGATGGTCAGTATTTCGAAAAAATATTTTGGCCTTCTACAATTGAACAGAAATATGAAGATTTCCTTTCATGTGTCGGAGACCAGTTGATGAGAGTAAAAGCCAACGAGCATGTGAATGTACGTACTTTGAAAGAGAAAATGTTGCATATGGAATGACTTAACTATTGCAAAATAGGGTCGAGTGTGCTTTCCTTTCCGGTCTGAAAGGAAATAGCTTGACAGTACGGTTTGAATTTTAGCTTTTATTTAAAAGAAAGTATGTTGAATTTTTCAAATAGTATAATATACAGGGTGCCCCAAAAAAGTGGTAGCACGCTTTAGTTCTTTATCTATTACACATAAGTGGGAAATGTAAATTGAAAGAAATGTTCAAAATAAGGTGGGAAAAAGGACTACGCAAAGAAAAAATTCTAGTTAATTTTTAAAAAGTTACACTTTTTTAAATTTGTAAACGACATCCGTATAAAAAAAATCACCAATTAGTAAAATGTGCCCCGTGCACTAATGAAGTGATCTACAAAATTTGAAAACTATATCTTAAAAAGTGTCAGATATATGAAGATAAATAATTGCTGACTTAAACTTTTTTTTTTTTCAATGGTTCTCGAAGGGAAAAAAAAATCTCGTCGGATGATCGCATTTTAGGGGTCGTAGAGAAATAACGAAAGAATTTTTTTTTTCACTCTAGCAATAAACGTTAACATTAAAATTCATGTGTAGCCTCCGATCACCTTTGTTTATACATATTTCTGAGATGTTTTATGATGAAAGGCTGAAATTCTGTACATCACCGCGTTTGTTTGTTTGTTTGCCAAGAGAGAGCAGCTCACGTCACTGAATGTGTCATTTAGAGCTACATGCGTCCTTCCCGGAGTTTCTCGAAACAATTTGGATCCTCATCAGAAGGGGGACTTTTGAATACTGCACCCCTCGGAAACTGCTTGCGACCGCCGAGTGGACTTTCGGAACCACGGATTTAACGTGCACGTACGCCACATGTACACGGTGTTCTTTAGTGGTACGTCGGAATCGAACCCGAAACCAACGTCCTAAGCTACAGTATGAAATAATAATAATAATGTTACTGGACTTGTTAGGCTAAAATCATGTTTCGATCTCTAAATTTTATTTCTAATGATCGGGTCAGCGGCCTACTGTAGGCTTGACCTCTTCAGGGACCGGAGATGTTGGGCATTTCATTATGAGGAAGACTATTAGACAGGCCAACATTGCCCCTTGTATGTGGTCTCTTAATTTAGAACCAATTCCAGATGAGAGACCTAGCACCTGGATTAGTATCTCCAGAGGTCTGAACAATCGAGGACATTGGAGCCGTGACAGATTTTATTTGCACCATCTCTCTTTCTTATTTTGTCTTCCTTTGTTTCCCTGTCCACCATTCCGTTATCAATATGGTGTTTACATATTTTTTCTGCCTATATTTTGAAAGATTGATTGTTTATGAAAAGCCTGTTTCACAAATTTCAAAACTCAATTATTTAAAATACAATCATAAAAATATCAAAATTCCAGAAACGACAAATTATGTCAGATGCTAGATGGTGGGGGAAGGAGAGGAAACAATACATTAATAATTGTGGATATTAATATTAGTAAATTGCGTAATGTATGAATGAACTGGTACTTTTATCCGTAGGATAGCATGGAATTTCACAGTTTCATCTCGAGTGCGGGCATTGTCATTATACAGCACCGTAGTATACCCGAATATGTTGAAATGTCCTTTAAAATCGATGTGCTTGCCTATCTTTTTTAACATTAACCTACTAAAGAATAATTTTGTTATAATTTTATAATTTTAAAAAAGAATTTTGTCGAATTTTTTTAAAAAAGGACAATTGTTAATTTCTTACGAAAATATCGGTACAGTATGAAATAATAAAATTCAATGCCAACTAAGATGAACGTTTTTACCAAAGTGTATTTTTATTCACTACAAATCTTTTCTAACCCCCCCCCCCTATGTTAAATATCAACATTTTAATTGCATTATCTTTTCAGATTAATGACACCCGAGTGTTGAATAATGTCATTGCTGACATGGGATCAGTTTTCGTTCCATATGAGGTGAGCTTTGCAATTTTGTCTCTAATCAGGGTGTCTACCAAGTCAATAAAGTCACAGAAGTCACCGAAAAGTCGGGAAATGAAAAAAAAAAAATCACGGAAGTCATGAAAAGATTACAAATAGAGGTTTAAGGCACGGAATTTGAAAAACATTAGGAATGATTTTGGTTATTAACATCAGTTTTTTTAACGTCAATTTGTATTTTTCTGTGCCATCAAGCTAAATTATCCATCATATATAATTATAGGAATACTCATAAAAGGTCATCAGAAAGTCCAATAAAAGTCAAGGTATAACAAATCTTAAATTCTTCAGACATCCCGTTATCGTGAAGTTTAATTTTCAACGGAAAATTTCTGCAGTCAATGTGGCACTTGATAGTTCTAAAATTTAAAATTATCACTAGTAAAAACAAAGAATGTCTTCCGAACGCAACAGATGCAATTCCTTATCTTTTTAAGTTTTCGACAAGCTTTAATCTTTTACGTGCAAATTTCATTTTTAACAAAAATAATAAAGTGAAGAAATGTGTTGCCACAAAAGTTAGTCCATAAAAAAAAAATTTTTAACTGATTTGACGTTTTTCAATTTTTACTTTACAATAATAAAATTAATGAGGTTTAATGATTTTCCGCTGTGTCTTTTTTGTATTTGTAATGTAATTTTGCTTTTGTGTACTTCGAAATTTTACCATTAGAAAAAAAAAAATGAAAAAAGTCTTTGTATAAAGTAATTCTTTGGACCGAAAATCTCTGGTACATTTTGCTAAAAAAAAAAAAAAAAAAAAAAAAAAAAAACACTGGTGCATCGATAAAATTTGAAAGACGTTCAGATTTCCATCCCATTTCTGAATCGTTCATATTATTATTCTTTTGGAATAGTATTGAGAACTTAAATGAACTTTGAAACGTTTCATGCGATTTTTTAAAGCTGAAAAAAGTATTATTTCTCATCAATATCAATATTTATATGAAATTCAATTACTATAAAATCACTTATTTTCGCGAGCCTTAATTTTCGCGAAAATGAAAATATCGGTGATTTCGCAAGCTGAAAATTTCGCTAATTTTATATGAATTTAACCGAAAGTTAAGAAATATCGGAAGTACCTAAATATAGAACCCCTTTTGCATAAGGCATTTTAAGAAACTTCCTTTTTGTCCGAAAAGTTCGTTCCCCACCCTTTCCCCATTTTGAATGGCTTGAAGAAGCTGGTATAAATATTGTAAGTGAATTCATTCTATTAGTTGTAGTATTGTGTTTCATTTCAAGAAATAGTTTTATAGTATTCAAGAAATAGTTTTGAGGAAAGTTGTCGAGAAAGAGTTTGTAACTGTGCAAAAAATCATTAAATTTTGGTAAATGAAAAATTTCTGATTTTTTATTATTATTTGAAGCGGAAAAAAGGTATTTCGCGAGGCCTTAAGTTTCGCAATTACGATGGGCTCGCGAAAATCGCGAAAATTAAAGCCTCGCAAAAAAGTGATTTTACAGTATCTTTTTCTTTAAGTTTCTAAACTCTGAGCTTAAATATTTTATTCTGTAAGGGAATTCCATAGAAAATCACCAACCATTTAATTTTATAGTTGACAATAAACAAGGTTCAGTAACTGAAGAAAATATATCTTATTGCGAAGTCTGTTTTATGTGTGTTAAAATTTTGCACGATTTAAACTTTGCATGAAATGTACCACAACTCAAAAAATATTTGAGAGCAAATTTTAACGGCAAAATTCTTATGCAGACTTCACAAATAATGTACTGTGTATTCTCATTTTCCGACAGAAAAGTTATTATTCACAAAATAAAATTCGTGAAATTTGTGGAAAATTAATCGTGTTGACTGCAAAAAAAATAGAAAATTTCTAGCCGAATTGCACAGAAATATTTAGTATCTAATACCTATATTTTGATGGAAGGGTCCCCCTCTATTATTTAAGTTTTGATCATAACAGCAGAGACTAATAAATCAGCAATAAACAATTTCATACACGCGCAAAATATTTTTCTTAGAGTTATAAAATTTGCGGATATATACAAAATATTAGCACAAAAACAATAACGTAAACAAACTCGAGTGAGAGTTAATGCCTCAGATCGGTTTCTGTAAGTCTGAGCAAGCTCTCATTGATTTTTACTGGTGTCCTTCCTGCGTTATCTCCTTTATTGGTTGTGCTTGCTTCATTTCTGAATTACTAATTTTTACTGGTATAACAGGGCCTGAAGGCACATCTCAAAAGCCACATGGATGAAAAGCCTTTACCTGGAATTCCTCTAAACAAGAAACAAACATTTTTCGTCCAAACTGCACAAGTAGGTTATTCTAAAATCTTTATTAGCTATATCATAATGGTTATAAAAAATTGAGGCTGATAAAAATTTTGAAATTTCGTTACATGTCTCACTCCGGAAATTTTTCTTTTTTAGATTTTTTGTGAAATAAGAAGCAAACCTGCATCAGATATTAAATCAAGATATTTACTACCTCCAAAATTAAGGTATATGCAGTTTTGATATTTATAAAAATTCATTAACCTTGTTTACAAAAAAAATTAAAAAAAAAAAAAAATTATCTAGTTTGATACGGGAATTTCTGAGTGGATATCCGAATTTTTAAAAGTATTCTCAGTACTTCCATATAAGAAAATAAAATCTTCAGATTATAACAGCAATATGCAAGATATGCTAATTGTAAATACAAAAGAAAAAAATTTCTGATAAAGTATTTCTAGCTTTTAGAAGTTATCGAAGAAATTTCAAAGCATTTTGATGGCGCAAGAGCAGAAAAATATTACCAATGTCACTCATATGCCAGGAACATTTCAAGCAAAATAAACTTTTAACACTTTAAGGTAAATCGTTTTGATACTTTTCATAATTCATCAACAGCGTTCAGAATCAAATGCACGTATCAAAACTGCTTTTTACCTGTTTTTTATTTTTGTAATTGGTTTTATCTAGGAATATTATTCAATTATTGCAGTAAAAGTGCTTTTGGGGATCGCTATAGCACACTACAATTTTAACTGTAATTTGGGGGAGGGCGGAGAGCTCTCTCTCCTCATAAAATTTAATTCTAAAGATCATTCAAAAAGGTTTCCGATACGATTCAATAACGGTTATCAGAATTCGTTTACGTTCACCTCATCCCACTATCTGCTTGAAAACAAAATCAAAATTCACAGTTAATTATCTTGAAACAATGTTGCAAATTAAAAACATTTTACGTAATCTTTTGGAAAATACTATCAAATAAAAACAGCTTATCAATTTAGTTTGACCATGTAATGTATAAAATTAACTTACAAAATCATTAAAACAATATGTGTAAGATAGTGAGCGCCCTAATTTTGGCTTTAAAAAAAAAAAAGAAAGAAACGAAGAATACTTTTGAAGTTCAGAGGCAAAAAAAAATTACACTCTGATAGCTATTTTCAGATCCTATTAAGATAATATATTCCTATTAAGATAAGCTATTCCTATTAAGATAACAAAGAAAAACATCAGTCATATACAATTAAGAAACTTTTGTAGCAGCATAAAAATTTTGACGAAAGTTCATAACTGTTAATTACAAAACAATTTTCCCTCCATATAAAATTAAGTTTATGATTATCTGTTAGTTATCTTACCCTGTGATGCCATTTTCAGAGTTCTTTTTTTTTTCACACGTTCGTAATATTGACGAACGTCTGAAATTAATTCAAAACAATGAAATGGTAAAATTATGAAATGCTTATTTTGTAAGCATTTCATAATTTTACCATTTCATAAGCATATCATTTGCAAATATTAAAATGCAAACAAAATAATTTATAAAATCCATATCTTTGAATAAAACCTCCACAATGAAAAGCACTCTTTAGATTTTTTGTTTTATTTTTCAAATCATTCTTGTATCTATTCTGCAAACTTGGGGTGGGAGCTATATTTTTTTAAGGGGGGGGGGGATTTTTTTTAGGAGGTAGCACTGCCCTCAAATATACTCCCTTGTTTACGGGCCTGAGAGCCAAGGAACCAAATAGATCCATAAACGTTTTTTTTTTCTTTTGATTGGCTTCAGAAATATCTTTTGTGCCCTCCATTTGGAAAAAAATCCCTTAAATAAATCTTACTTTTGTCTTTTCAGAACGAATATCGCCTTCTCAAACATGGAAGAGTTCGAAGATGTTTTCAACTGTCCTGCTCAAAGTTCGATGAACTTGGAGAATAAATGCAACCTTTTCAGCCTAATTCCCGACGATCAATAATTTCTTTAAGGAAGAGAGATACTTACTGGACTGACAGCGCGTTGTTTTCCATTAATTTATTAATCCAGTGTAAAATATATATATATACATATGTATACAATATATGTCACAGAAATTCATTATTGTTATTTGTTTATATAAAAAAAATACAATAAAAAGAATTCTTAAAAACTGTTACTAAACAGTCTTTACTTCCTACAAACACATTTCAGTTCTATATATAGATATTGATATGGTATATTATCTATACAGGGTGTTCCAAAAAAGGAGGTAACGGGCTTTAATTCTTTTAAAGATAAGTGGATAATGCAAACTGAAAAAAAAATGTTCAAAATAAGGCCGGAAAAAAGATTATGCTACAAAAAAAGCACCTCTCGTTAATTTTCAAAAAGTTACACTTTTTAAATTTATATACGACCAGCGTACTAAATAATTCATAATTAGTAAAATGTGCCCCATGCACTAATGAGGTGACGTACAAAATTTTGTAATTATATCCTTTAAAGTGTTACAGATATAAGATAAAAATAACGCTGACTGAAACAACATTTCAATGGCTCTCGAAGGGAAAAAATCTGGAGTGACTCCACTCGACTTTCCGAACACTTACAATTAAGATCATTACCAAGCATTTAAATAAATTTTAATCCTTGAATAATTCAAACATATATACCAAACTGAAGCTCAATCGAATGCGCCGTTTAAACGCTAGCGCACTTTCAATAATTTCCCCCATAGGCCATAATGTAAAAGAAATCTTTATCGTAGCCCTGTAGAAAAACTATAAGTCCCATACACATCAAGATCAATACCGGTCTTACGATGGTGATTTATAACATATATGCCCAATTTGAGCTCAATCGAATGTACCGTTTAAACGCTAGCGCACCTTCAAGAATTTCCCCCCATAGGCCATAATGTAAAAGAAATCTTTGTCGTAGCCCTGTAGAAAAACTATGGTAAGTCCTATAATATGGTAAGTCCTAGAAAATGGTAAGTCCTATACACACCAAAATAAATACCGGTCTTGCGACGGTTGTTTATAACGTATATACCCAATTTGAGCTCAACTGAATGTCCCGTTTAGGAGCTATCGCGTTCACTCACATACACATACACACATACATACATACATCTCTTAAAAATAGCATAAATGAATTCAGAAGACCTCAAAACGTGTCAATACACCAAAATCTCGAAGTCGAATTTTTTCATGATTACAATACTTTGTTCCTGTAGTATTCCTTTGTTCATGAGTACAATACTTTGTACCATGTTACAATACTTTGTTACTGTTCGGAAAGTAAAAATCACGTCGAATGATGGCATTTGAGGGGTTGTACAGAAATTACGAAGGAAAATATTTTTCTCCAGTCTAAAAATAAATGTTGACATTCAAAATCATTCATTGTACAGCCCCCGATCATCTTTCTTTAAAGCTATCTCTGAGATGTATGATGAAAAGCTGAAATTTTGTTCGCATACTTAGCGTATGAAGCACGTTTTGCTGACTGGGAATTTTTTGTACGGGGTCGTATACAAATTTAAAAGGTGTAAGTTTTTGCAAATGAACGAGAGAAATTTTTTCTTAACGGATTCTTATTTCCGACCTTTTTTGAACATATTTTCAATTGACATTGCACACTTATATCTCTAAAAGATAAAGAATTAAAGCCCGTTACCACCTTTTTGAGACACACTGTATTCATAAGATACTGTAATGCCAAAAACTGATTCTTCAGTCTAAGTGTCTTGTGATTGTGGTGGTTCGTTATTTCTCAAGTTAAGTCTTGAGAGTCTTAAGTCTTTCTCAAAGAAGGTGATATTACGCCCCCTTGTGGGCGGTGTATGCTTTTAGGAGGGGCTGTAAAAGTCTCAGAGAAAATTAGGGGGTGTTAAGTCAGATCAATTATACTTTTCAAAATTTGCCTTAACATTTTTTGATTTTGGAAACATGATAAGGGGATGGATCTTATGAATCCCTCTAGTCTATCCATTTAATAAAGCATGTTTAAAAAATATATTGCCTCACCATGGCCCAATGGTTATGTCACTGAAAATGGTAGACGGTCGAAGTGTGAAGGTCCCAAATTCGGGTCCCATCGCACGGCTGTCGATCTAAACGTCTGGAGTTTTGGTAGGTTTTCTCCAGATGTACCGTGAATACGTGTTAGAACCCCTTAGAAAGTCCTCCTACCAAGGCACCCCCCCCATCCTTGGCAGAACACCCTAGCGTAGCGTTGCCATAATCACTCAAGCTTTACTAGACACTGTAGTGAACGATAAAAATGTATCAGTTAGGGAACTTTAGGGGGGGGGGGGAATATGAAACATTTTTGAAAATGATTCACTCTTCAAAAAAAGTTGCTGTGCAGTTGCTTTTTTTTTCTTTCTTTTTGAAAGTCTGACAAAAGATACAGATTTTTCATATCAGTTTTTAATAACTTCCGGCGACTGAAACCACTGTCATTTGGAGCAACAGTCACTGAGGCGGTAAACGAAAGTGCTTTATTTTTAAAAGCGAATTTTGCTGCTTCTTCTACTAGAAAACATTTACCTAGATTGCTATGTGATAAAAATTCTAACTGTTTGAGCACCACTTGTAATACATGAAAGAACATTTCCTGGATTTTCATTAATACATCGTGTTTTTGAACGACGACGTAGGTGTTTCTTAAATTCAAATTACGTATAAATATTATTTTTTTAAATTATCTGTAGTATTAGTAATCAAATTATTTACTTCATCCCTTTTTTTTTTTTTTTTTTTTCGAGCGACATAAAGTATTTGTAGCTGTTATTGATAAGATCGTTGTATCTAAAATAATTAGATTTTCATCTTGTAACCTTTCGGGAAAATTTTTCGATTTATACATTTTCTTTCTCATAATTATGCAAGAATAGCAGGAAACTTGAAAATAATTATTCTCTTTTTAAAAGCGTTATCCTGGGATTTTTTTTTTTGTTTTTTTTTTTTTTTTGTTGTTGTTATCAAACTCATCCAATATAACTATGACTGATTAGATTTCCTGACTAACTGTAGGATTTTAATTTCATTCATATGTGTATGATTTGCAAAAGTAATACTTCCCATGTTTAAAAATTTCCGACTGACTTTATTCATTGGTGAAAGTTGTGTTTCTAAATTTTGCAATTTTTCGAGTGAATTTTATTCACGTACATACAATTTATGAAAGTAATACTTCCTAAGCTCAAAAATTTCCGATAGGTTTTGTTTGATTCACACATTTACAAAAGCGAAGTAAAATTAGTATTTCTGAAATTTCCGACTGCTTAATACTTGATTCATAGATTTATGAAGAGTGAAAGTTGTTCCTAACCAAAAATTTTCAGACTATTTTTTACATATTTGACATTTTAAAGTAGTATTTCTGAAGCAGAAAACTGTGACTAACACTATTCCGTGCTTTTACATTTTGTACGAATAAGTACAAGGTGGTCAGAATTAAAACGCCCTTACTCTGAGCTGTCTATACATCGAGCTACTCAGTGTAAAGGCTCCAAAATTGTTAAGCATACTATTCAAGACGTGGGGAAACCAATTGCAAGAAAAAAAATTAGCTCCAGAAACACAGATAGAAGGCGCTGTACAACAGAAAATATGCTCAAAAGACACATTTTTCACACATTTTGTTCGAAAATACCAAACATTCACACCCCAAGACCTTATATAATCCTTTTACTATTATTGATATTGTATAGCGCATTGCCAGTCGCCAACTTTTATTAAATATCAATGTATATATTATCGCCTTTTTATGGGAAAGGCTGAAACATTTTTGTAAGAGGGCTGTGTAAAAAGTAAAATTTGTATTTATTTACAATTGATTTTCTGAAAGTTTTATTCGATATTATAAATTAAGTCTGTAATTTATTCTATATGTTCTCATCAATGTTAAAAGAAAAAAACACTAGGTCAATGTTATTAGGATACCCTCTACAATAGGGATTGGAAGTGATAATAATTTTTATCCAATATTAAAAATATTAAACTTTTTACTTTCAGTGTAGTTACCATGAAAGTTGTTTTGGTTTCATGGTTTAGGCACATCTAGACGAGGGCAGTCTGCTTTATTAAGGAATGCCTTGGGCAGGAGACTTCCTCAGGGGTTCTAATACGTATTCACGTTACATCTGGAGAAAACAGTCGCTCGGTAGCCCAAAAATCTAAACCTACACACTTCAGCAGTTTACCAAATTGTCATTAATTTAGTAAAAAGTAATTATAACGCAAATGGAAATGTGAGTTACGGCTAATTATCTACGCTAGGGATCTAGGCTGGGGGTGGAATTTTCCTCCGTGGGAGACTTTCTAAGGGATCCTAACCCGTATTTACGCTAAGTTTCGAAGAAAACCACGGGAAACGGATTTCATCTTCCTCATTATATCTATGAGCTTTTGAAGTTGTTCCTCCATTTTTCCTCTTGTCAAAACCATAAACTGGAAAATTAAAGTCTTTCTTTAGAACCCCACACCTGACACCAAATCTTGCAGAATACTCTGCTTGTTTCCCGGGTCCGTCGCTAAGTCCGGCTGAGTATAGTGGTTAACACACTCTACTGTGAAGTCAAACAATGGTCCTAATCTGAAGCGGGGCAAATACTTAAAGGTTGGTTTTTAAAAAAAATAGGTACGAATATTTTTACAAAATTCGTTATTAAGATGTAACTATAAATTTAAATTAATCATTACATAAACCCAGATAGCACAAACTTGTCCAGAACACGCCTAGAAGACGTCATATAGACAAGCTGACATGTCCATTAAACATCCACGATTCGTCCAATTCTCGTCCATTTTACGTCAATATGGCACTATAGGACCCCCATATGACGTCTTATAGACATGCATTATGGACATAATAATGGACGTGTTTGTTTATTTATAGATATTTTACGGTCAAATCCTGGACATCAACAAAAACGATTTAATAATTTTTAGCTAATTTTATGTAATGATTAATTTAAATTTATCGTTGTTGAGATTAATCACACTTTCTCCCTCGTTTGTGTTTGTATATGTATTTTGACTTTAGTACTCTGGCGGTTGTTGTAGTTGTACGTTGATGTGTAAGTGCACTGCCATGTGCGTGATTCCATTTTTTGAACTTAATTAAACTTTTTCTAACTTTCATCGGCCTCTGGTGTCATTTTATCTTAACAGCAGAGCGTGGTTCTGGGTTTTGATATTGAACACGTTTTAAGTGAGTAATTCTACTGCTTGAATTTTGTTTTAAGGTGAATCACGTGCGAGTGATATTTTGTAATGGCAGCACGCGACGATAACACTAAGTTCTGTGTTGAACCGTTTAGCGTTGGACTTTGTTATGCAAAGACTTTTGAATGCCGAAGAGTTGAAAGATGAGAAAAACTCCGATACTATTCATGTTTCTGTATCAAGTGATAATGTAGCGTTTAGCGCGGATAAGCGAGACATAATTTGCCACAAATTCAAAAACAAAGACCACATTGCCAAGTTTTGTAAAAGAAAATTAGTATGCTTTGGCTGTAGACTTCCAGGGCACTACAAGAAGGACTGTAGATTTAAACAAAAATCAGAATCGGCTGCAATCACATTTATAGTTGGTGAGCCTGTTGAGAATTTCATTCTGGATTCTGGAGCATCCTCACACATGTGTAATAAAGGTGAGTGGTTTGAAGAGATTAAGCCTTCTTCTGGAACTATTGAATGTGCTTCGAAAAGTAATGTTTTGAAAATAGAAGGTATTGGCACAGTACCTCGAATATTAAATGGCAGAAAAATAATTCTAACAGATGTGTTGTATGTGCCTGACTTGAACGGTCAATTATATCTGTTAAGAACATTCAGAAAACAGGCTGCAGTGTGACTTTTAAGAATGATGTAGCTGTTATTGAGAAGAGTGGTGAAAAGTTTTAATTTGCCAGACTAAATGAAAAAGGACAGTATGTGAGTCAATTTGAGCTCATTAAGGCTTCAACATACCTTGCAAATCATGACGCTGAATTATGGCACAGACGCATGGGGCACTCATCCAACAAAGTATTAAAAGAAATGGGTTTGCCAGTTTCAGAGTCAAGTTTCTGTGACGAGTATTATGGCAAAACATTCCAACACTCCAATGGGCAAAGGCCCTAGAAGCAGAGAACGTATGCCAGAGAGAATGGTTCACACTAATATATGTGATCCCACTGATCCACCTACTAGGGAAGGTGAAAATATTTTTTTTCTATCGTAGACGACTATTCAAGATTTTGTGAAGCACACCTCCTGAAGCACAGAAGTGATATTCTTGAAGTGTTCAAATTGTTCGTAAAGCAGAATCCTGATCTCTACAAAATCCGGTGTGATAATGCCAAGGAATGTGCATTTGGTGAACTAGCTCGCTACTGCAAGAGAAATCCCTAGTAGCAATAACTCATCGGTCGATGAGAGGCGGGTGAGTTAATTCCGAGGAGAAGGAGCAATGGCCGATCACGGCTTTTCATCCAAAAAAGGGGAAATTTCATCGGCAACTGGTACAAAATGTCCGCTCGGGGGACCATAAAGCCGATCATCGTTTCCCGACGAAACCGATGAAATAACGAAAAGAAACCGATAAACTGTTTAAAATATATTTGTTAATAAAAAATAAACGACTGGCAGCAAAATTTTCAAAAAATGTCCGTTCTGTTTATTATATTTTCGTTTTTTGTATGCTAAATTTCCGTTTTTCTGAAAAAAAAAAAATTCTTCCTCCCCCGGGCCCGAACACTGAGTGTACTGATTACGAGATAAGCGCGCTACCCCTAGACCATCGAATCTTGTCATGTACAAGGCAAATTGTGAAGTACCGGTTATTTTAGTCTCAGATTGGGACTTAGGGTGAAATTTTGACAAAGTGTTGTTCAGCTATTATTAATAATAGTCAAATTATTCGATTGGTAAGAAATTAATTTCACTTTTTACCAATGTATGTAAGTAGCAACAACATTCATAATTAATAATTAAAAAACAATATTGCCAATTGTATAGGAATTTTAGTGTGATTTTAACTTTCATATTTCTTGGATAACTTTTAAAAATTAACTGATTTCTCTTCTTGCTGTTTACATTAAAGAGGTTTCAAAAGAGTTGCTCATTGTAATGAAGTTTCCGTTTTTCTTATAATGCAGCTGATGCTCAAATAGATTTTCTTTTCTTTTTTTTAAACACTTTTTTTTAAAATTATTTAAATATTACAAACGATTTTTATATAATAAATACTTACATTTTTTTGTAAATATTTCTTTTCAAATTTAAATTTTGTGGGAGGGGGCAAGGGGGGGACACCCCTCGCCCCCTCCCAACCCCAATACAAGAAATTTGAAGTAAATTATGCGATTAATTCAAGAATTGTTCAAAATTTCCTTTAGATTAAGCAAAGGCACATCTAAATTACGCAAATATTTATAGGAATTTGGGTAAAGTGTAAACTACTGGGGACACTTGCAAGGCCCGATGACTATAGAGCTGCAGTTTCGGATAAGATATTGTTTTTCGGTTTCCCATCGGCAAAACTGCTCGTCTAATCACTTCTATCCATGAATAAAAATTCATCTATTGCAGATTAACAAAAGTGCACTTGCCGATGACTGAATTCGACGAGTCGATGAGTTAACGATGAGTCGATGAACGACCGAGCAGAAAACAAGCAGTCATTGCTACTAGGGATGGTGTTATGATAGATCCTGCTCCGCCTTATAACCTTCTTTGAATGGTGTTGTGGAGAAAGCTAATAGATATCTTCTAGAGAAGGTTTGAGCTCTAATGTATGAGGCAATGCTTCCCAAATCATGTTGGGGATATGCCATACAGACAGCTGCATATCTCAAAAATCGAATTTCAAACCAGACTGTTGGAGATCTACCTTTTAAGCTCAAATATGGTGAGTCCCCTGATTTGAACATCATCAAGGTTTTTGGATGTGATGCGTATATGAGAGTTCCTGATCACTTAAGAAAGAAGTTGGATCCAAAAAAAAAATGATTTTTATTGGATACACTACTACTATGGGTTATCGTTTATTGGACCCAGTCACAAATCGTGTTGTGGTATCTCGAAATGTGCAATTCAGTGAAGAGAAAAAGAGATGTATTTCAATTTCAATTCAGGATGTTTTCTGCATAGAAGATAAAGATCCTGATAAAGAGGTGATCTCTGATTCAGGTGACGCAGAATCTAAAGGTCTCGAAGAAAATATTAGGCCGAGAAGGAATGTGAAATTACCTGCCAGGTTAGATGATTACGTTGTGTATGGAGCTAATGCGATAGCTCTTAATTCTGTGTCATTTGAAGATATAGAAACATTGCCAAAAGAAGAGCAAGTCCTATGGAGGAAGGCCATGAATGAGGAAATGGAGTCTCTCAATAAAAATGAAGTATGGAAGCTGGTTGAATTACCAAAGTATGGAAAAACAATATCCTGTAAGTGGGTGCTGCACATCAAGCGAAACAATACATATAAAGCTAGGCTGGTTGCTCGTGGTTTTCAACAGGAGACAGGCATTGATTATTTTGAGACCTATGCTCCTGTTATTGGTATGCCATCACTTTGTCTTGTGCTGGCAATCATTATTCAAAAGAATCTTGAAATCTATGTAGATGTGAAGACTGCATTTTTGAATGCTGATCTCCAAGAAACAATCTACATGGAGCAACCAAAGGGCTTCGATGACAACAGTGGACGTGTATGCAAGCTTCTTAAAAGTCTTTATGGACTTAAACAAGCACCCGGGCAGTGGTTCAAGAAATTCACTGATTTTATAATTCGCTTAAACTTCCAACAACTCAACTGTGAAGCATGTATTTTTGTGAGACGATCTAAACAGTGTGAAATCTTTATTGTTTTATATGTAGATGACCTGCTTATTGCTGGATCTGATGATTCAGAGGTAAGAATTGTGATTCAGTTGCTCAGAAATAAATTTGAGATGTCCAGAGCTGAAGTTGCAAGTGAATTTCTTAGAATAAGTTTTTAATATCATCACAACAAACTTTCTTTAGGCCAAAAGACTTATGGTGAGAAAATATTAAATAAATTCAGGATGGCTGATTGTAAGCTATCTGATACTCTTCTTGTGCCCAAGTCAACTTCATCAAATTTTGTGTGAATAGTGAAAGGTTTCATGGTCCCTATCGTGAACTTATAGGTGCTTTGCTGTACCTATCTATGGCGACTCGCCCTGCCATTTTATATTCTGTGAACCTTCTGAGTCAGATACAAGAACAACCCACTAATGGTGCCTGGGCTGGTCTGAAGAGAATTCTTCGATACGTAAAAGGGACATCTGAATTCCAATTATCTTTCTGTAGATCTGATAGTGATAATATTATGATTAATGCTTATGTTGATGCTGATTGGGGAGCAGATACATATGATAAATCAGTTTCTGGGTATATTATTTTCTTTAATGATTATCCTGTAACTTGGTCTGTCGAAAAGCAAACATATATTGCTCTGTCCTCAACTGAGGCAGAAATTTTGGCTTTAGCAAAGGTTTTTCAAGATGTAATTGTACTATACAATGTAACTAAAGAAGTTTTAGGGGTTGATAACATTAATGTTTCAGTTTATGAAGATAATCAGTCTGCTATTAAAGCTACACTAAATGAAAATAATTGTACTAGACTGAAACATTTGGATATCAAATTAAAATATGTTAGGGATATTGTAAAACAGTATAATATTGATCTTTTGTATGTTTCTACTGAAAATCAATTAGCTGATCTGTTTACAAAATGTTTACCTAAACTCAAATTATGTTATTTAAGAAATAAATGTAAATTAATGTGTGATTAAAGGAGGGTGTTGAGATTAATTATACTTACTCCCTGGATTGTGTTTGTAAATGTATTTTTGACTTTAGTAGATTGGCAGCGCTCTTGCGGTTGTTGTAGTTGTACGTTGATGTGTAAGTACATTGCCATGTGCGTGATTCCATTTTTTGAACTTAATTAAACTTTTTCTAACTTTCATCGGCCTCTGATGTCATTTTATCTTAACAATCGTTACATCTTAATAACGAATTTTGTAAAAATATTCATACCTAATATTTTTAAACCAACCTTTAAGTACTTGGCACCGCTTCAGATTCGAACCCTTAATCATGGACTTCACAGTAGGGTGTGCTAGCCACTATATACAGCGGGACTGGCTCTGATGCGTCAAAATGTTGAAGTAAAGATTTTTTAGTTTTGGACTGGGAACTTAGAAAAAAATATGCAGCTATTCCTTTTTTAATGTTGAGTCGCTAGAGAATTTTCTTTTTTTTGTATGAGGATATAAGTTTCTTTTTACACAACTAGGGGCGCCCCCAGACTCGCTACGCTCGCTTTTCGTATGAGGCATTCGGCCCCTAATAAGGCTTATTCGTAAAAAAGACATAATTTCAACAGACAAAACCCGAAGATTGGATCAGATAGAATGTTACTGAGCTACGCATTGCTTGGTTCTTGCATGTTCATTGGTACATAAAAATTTAAACTTCACACTACAGTAGACCCCCTCCCCCTCATGACACGGAAGATATTTTGTTATGGGAATCCGTGTTGTACGGGTCCTGAGCTATTCTCCACCTGGAGTGCGGACTCCGCTTATAATCGCTGGAAAAATTATTTGCACTCCTCAGAAACACAATGATATTTAATGTTGCCATTCAAAAGTTATATTAATTAGGAGCTAAAGCGTAATAAAATCAGAACATCTGTTTCAGCTGTATTTTTAATAATGTAAAACCTATTGGACATCTTGCGAATTTGTCACCCATGGCGATTTTTCATTATTTGGCGACTTGCGTACATGTAAAGTTAATAAAAGCTACGGAACAGATAGGATAGCTTGCCACCAATGGCGACTTTTCATTATTTGGCGATTGACACATGCTCACAACCTATAATTACTGTTCATTTAAGGTTACCGGAAAACCGTTATCCATATTTTCATTTACATAATCGTTTGCAGATTGGCGTACTTAGCACCACGAATTATACCATCTCGTCGCGCTAGCAAATATCCAAAGTGTACTATAACTGCTATAATGGCATAGTTAACGCCGCCAAATATTTCTACTGGTAGCAAATAATCCAGCTGGACCGAACCGGCTTTAAAATAATCTGCATTTTAATTATTTTTCATTTTCAAGATATTAGTTATTCTGTTTTGGAAAAACGAATAATCGCTAATTCTAAACTCCTGTTGTCTAAGCGAACTTACTATTTGAAAATTGTCAACTTTGTGTAACACATTTTGAGTTACTTATTTCATATAGTTTTAATTTCGGCGTAAAATGGGTGTATTTCTACTTCATGTTCGACAATTTCACGTGATACTACATACTTGGAAACACTTTGTTGCAAAGGAATGAATGATTTTATGACAAATCTGGCAACCATTATGTTTATTTTTTCAGTTTTTTATTAATATCTTCTAAAATAATTCGATTTTCGAAATTTAATTCAGCTTAGCAGGTTCCTCGGAATTTTTCGAATCTGTGGGCACCTTAGTCGAAACTCAAATCCCCACGGTTTAGGAGGAGATAGGCCAACAAGCTTTGACAGCGCCAGCGGCCTTTACTTTTTTTTAGAATAGAGAGAAATAACAATAACATACATAAATGTCATAGAAATCGATGTATATTTACGACAGCTAGAGCACGGACGGACGGACAGACAGACAAACTGAAATCATAAACACTTTTCAACCTTGTTAGAAAGCGTTAAAAAGTGTTAATTTATAATGGCGATCACACTCAAACAGTATATACGTTTATTTCATGCATCGATAAATTTTAACACAGTTTCAAGTTACCGTTAAACTCATATTAAAAATTAAAATTCATTTTACACAAAAAACTCAGTAATCAATTCAAAGTTATTTTCTAATGTAAATATACACCGTAGCAGACGAAAACTTTTCGTTGACAAATATGAACTCCATGTATTTTAATAATCTCAAGATAGAACCTCCCCCCCCTTTTTTTTATTCATTTGTTGCTAAGGCAGCCACGTTAGCAAATGTGAAACAAAATATTAAAATTGAGTGCTGGTGTTTATAATCTCGTTCACATGCTAGGTTGCAAAATTAAAAACATAAAACTGGTTAAGAGTCAGGGCGGGAAATGTTTTATTCCTTTACCGTTAGGATCGCTGCACTTTACCAAATTTCCAATGTTTACATTATTGAAACTTAGTTTGGGTACCAAAGACCTAAGCAAGCAGCTATGGAGAGTGTCCACTACTATAATATACCTTCGCAATCCCGAAGAAATAATTTTATTTATGAAAAAAAATTAAACTCATAAATCAGGAAAAATCCGGATAATTGTGACATCAATATGATGTCATACTCACTTGCAACAGCTACTTTTGTCACGCAAATGATTAACTTTTTTTACTCTCGGAAATAAAATGGATCTGAAAAGAGCGAAAAATCGCTTAAAAATGAGGGAACGGGTGGATTTTCAGATTTTTAAAATAGCGCATACTATTTTCTATATTTCTATACATATTTATGGAAAATTTCAAGCGGATCGTACAAATGGTGTAGATATTATTAGGCTTTTCAGTGCTTAATTTCGTAATCTTTTTGCAGTAATGGTGGAAATGAGTTTTATCTTGAGTCAGGGATCAGCGTAACTATATAGTAGGATCATACGCTTTAAAGAATAACTTCCCATAGAACGCAATGTATTGGGAATATTTTGAGTGCTCCTGTAGAAAAACTATAAATGCTACAAATACCATTTTCAATAGGGTACATGGTACGGTAGATAAAAGTAAAATATATAAATTTCGTAGAAATCGATGCATATTTACGGAAATTAGAGCACGGACGAACATTTTATTTTGACGTAAAATGGGCGTAATTCTAACTCATGTTTGTAAATTTCACGCGATTCGAGATACTTGGAAACGCTTTGTTGCAAAGGAATGAATGATTTTATGCCAAATCTGGCAACCATTCGGTTTATTTTTCAGTTTTTTATTAATATCTTCTAAAATAATTCGATTTTCGAAATTCAAGTCAGCTTGGCAGGTTCCTCGGAATTTTTCGAATCTGTGGGCACCTTAGTCGAAACTCAAATCCCTACGGTTTAGGAGGAGACAGGTCCATAAGCTTTGACAGCGACGACAGCGGCCTTTACTTTTTTTTAGAATAGAGAGATACCGCTTTTATAGGAAATAATAATACATAAAAAGTATTTTAAATTTCAAAAGTTCCCCGACAAACAAACAAAAAAAACACCTCTAGAATTTAAAATGTTTTTAAAACTTTTTTGGGTTAAAATGTAATATCAATAAAAACATAAAGTATAATAAATTCATGCGTCGTCAGTACAGTATTGGGTAAAAGGAAAATCAATGACAAAAAAGTAACTTTTCCATACTTTGTCCATTTCTGGACTTATACACACATCCATTTTATGTCATATCACTGACATAGCGTGGATCATCTGGAATACGTCCATAAATGAACTTATTGTGGATATTCTAATTCTAGTTTCGGTCTATTCATGGACATATTCTCGATTTTCCAGATTATGTCCATAAATAGCTGTCTTATAGATGTCTATGTATAGACATGGATGTATTATGGATGAGTTGGATCAGAAATAGACATAAAATGGACAAGTGTGTTACCTGGGAAATTAGCTAAAAATTATTAAATGGTTTTTGTTGATGTCCAGGATTCGACCGTAAAAGGTCTATAAATAGACAAACAGGTCCATATGCATGTCTATAAGACGTCATATGGGCTCCTATAGTGCCATATTGACGTAAAATGGACGAGAATTGGGCAAATCGTGGATGTTTAATGGACATGTCAGCTTGTCTATATGACGTCTTCTAGGCATGTTCTGTACAAGTTTGTGCTATCTGGGAACGTGCAGTGCAGCAAATGTGTCCTCTAAACGACTGGACGAACCTGCTTCTTGCTCAGTTTATTTAGTTTGGAACTAAACGCACTCAGTTTTGTATGCGAACGCTTTAGTTTATAAACTGAATGCACTCAGTTTCATTTAAGAACACCCCAGAAAGTTTAAAACCCCAAAAAACTTTAAAAACATTTTAAATTCTAGAGGGGTTTTTTTTTCGTCGGGGAACTTTTGAAATTTAAAATACTTTTTATGTATTATTATTTCCTATAAAAGCGGTATTGTGTAAAAGGAAACTCACGGGGCCCGTTTACATGTGCAAAAATGCGGAGTAAATCCCGGGACTTACACTGCTTTCTACCCCGCTTCCCCTACTTAGGGGAAAAAATGCGGGGTAGAAAGATTCCTGGTCGAAAGGAGGGTTAATGCAGAGTTAACCCCGCTTTCCCATGATGCATTGCGAGTTTTCCCCTGTACTCCGCTTTAACCCGGGATTTTCCATTTTCACATGTAAACGGGCCTATATCCTAATACAAAAAAAGAAAATTCTCTAGCGACTCAACATCCAAAAAGGAATAGCTGCATATTTTTTTTTTTTTAAGTTCCCAGCCTGAAACTTTCTTCATATCTTTACTTCAACATTTTGACGCACCAGCACACTTGCCCAATTTATGTCCATATCTGGACAAACTTGTCCAAAACATGTCTATGTCTATGATAAGATATCTCCTGGACATCATTTTAGCGACATCTTTGGGAAAGTCCATAATATGTCTAGAATAAGACATGATTGGGGCATGTAACACCCCAATTAAGTCTTATTACGACAAAAACGGGAAAATCCATATTATGTCTGTTATATGACATGAATTGGACATCTAAACACCCCAATCATGTCTATTTTATGACATAAATGGGATAATCTATCGGCGACAAACTCTGATTGGCTCAATTTGTTTGATCATGCGCAGTAACATTTTTGTATGCACGTTGTTTTTAATAATCTGTGATGGTCGTGGTAGATAGTACCCATATATTTGAAGTTTCCTTGTCAGCTAATTATAACATTTTTATGCGTACTTCTTGCATATTGCTTGCCTATATCACTGTTCTTTACAATACGGGGTAATGTACAACTTTTTGACTTAATGTGTATTTTAATAAAAAAAATTAAATTGTCGACTCGTCAGGAAAGGCGAAATGTTGAGTAAGAAGTTAATTATAAATTATTCCTTATTGAAGCTGAATGTAATGTGAATGATATTGAATCAAAGCCTATTAATGCGCACGATTATAATTATTTTCATAATGAATTCGAAAATAGGATCGATGAAAATATTTTTGAAGATTCAAATATGTGTGATCCTACAAGCAGTTCTTGTAATAGCTTCATTTCAGAAATTACTAATGAAACAGATACTTCTATTCCTTTATGGTAGTTACTTATCCATAGCATAAAAATAAACTGTGGGTATGAGATAAATATCCACAGAATGTCTTTTTATGGACAAATTAAGGATGTCCATAACATGTCCATATGGATGTCCATAACATGCCAATATAGATAAGTTTAGGATGTCCATAACATGTCCATATGGATGTCTATATTTTTTCCAGAGGATATCATTATGGACGCCGTATTGTGCCATATGGACAAGTTTGGGGAGTATTATGGACAAGATATAGACAAATTTGGGAATGTCAGTTATGTCCCGAACTTGTCCATGATATCATATGGACATGTTCTGGACAAGTTTGTGCTGTCTGGGCGTCTCGCTGCGTGTAGTGGCTAGCACACTCTACTGTGAAGTCCATGATTAAGGATTCGAATCTGAAGCGGGGTAAGTACATAAAGGCTGGTTTAAAAAATTTAGGTACGATTATTTTTACAAAATTCGTTATTAAGATGAAATGATGAATTTAATTTTTAATCATTACATAAAATTAGCTAAAAATTATTAAATGGTTTTTGTTGATGTCCAGGATTCGACTGTAAAAGATCTATAAATAGACAAACACGTTCATTATTACGTCCATATGCATGTCTATAAGACGTCATATGGACGTCCTACAGTGCCATATTGACGTAAAATGGACGAGAATTGGCCGAATCCTGGATGTTTAATGGACATGTCAGCTTGTCTATATGACGTCTTCTAGGCGTGTTCTGGACAAGTTTGTGCTATCTGGGACCTAAGATGGAAACTCGTCGAACGAGTGTAACTCGTTTGGCGTGTGCGAATGCGGCATGTCACTGAGGAAGGGCAAAAAACGTTTTGCTCGACTATTATCTGGCTGTTGAAGTAAACTTTATGGTGTTATTTTACAAAGTTTTTTATTATTTTATGTACCTCAAAAGTGTTACTTCTCAATAATATTTAAATTATTATTTTCTAAATGCTGAAAAGAAAGTGCAGCATTCAAAATCATAGCAGGCATAATGTGACCATATTTTCGAACATAGAAGTGAGGACATGTCCCCAATTCTGAAACAAAATTGGGGACATCTTATAATTAATAAAATAATTAACAGTAATCTAATTTTTAAAAATGCAATAATTAAAAATTGTCCTCAATTGATTCTTTACTTTTGGAGGACAAATCGCAAAAAACACAGAAATTGGGGACTGTCCTAGAAAATTGGAGAGGTATGGGCCCTTATTCAGATAGATTTAGTAGCTACTAAACCTACTGTTTACCCAGATAACACACTTGTCCATTTTATGTCTATTTCTGATCCAACTCATCCATAATACATCCATGTCTATACATAGACATACATAAGACATTTATTTATGGACATAATCTGGAAAATCCAGAATATGTCCATGAATAGATCAAAACTAGAATTAGAATATCCAGAATAAGTCCATTTATGGACGTATTCCAGATGATCCACACTATGCCAGTGATACGACATAAAATGGATGTGTGTATAAGTCCACAAATGGACAAAATATGGAAAAGTTACTTTTTTGTCATTATTTTCATTTTACCCAATACTGTACTTACGACGCATGAATTTATTATACTTTATGTTTTTACTGATATTACATTTTACCCCAAAAAGGTTTAAAAACATTTTAAATTCTAGAGGGTTTTTTTCGTCATGGAACTTTTGAAATTTAAACTACTTTTTATGTATTATTATTTCCTATAAAAGCGGTATTGTGTAAAAAGAAACTCATATCCTCATGCAAAAAAAAGAAAATTCTCTAGCGACTCAACATCCAAAAACGAATAGCTGCATATTTTATTCCAAGTTCCCAGCCCGAAACTAAAAAATCTTTACTTCAACATTTTGACGCATGAGAGCAAATCTCGCTGCGTATAGTGGCTAGCAAACTCTACTGTGAAGTCCGTGATTAAGGGTTCGAATCTGAAGCGGGGCAAGTACTTAAAGGGTGGTTTTAAAAAAAATTAGGTGCGAATATTTTCACAAAATTCATTATTAAGATGTAACGCTAAATTTAAATTAATCATTACATAAAATTAGCTAAAAATTATTAAATGGTTTTTGTTGATGTCCAGCATTCAACCGTAAAAGGTCTATAAATAGACAAACACGTCCATTATTACGTCCATATGCATGTCTATAAGACGTCATATTGGCGTCCTATAGTGCCGTATTTACGTAAAATGGACGAGAATTTGACGAATCCTGGATGTTAATGGACAGCGTGTCTATATGACGTCTTCTAGGCGTTGTTCTGGACAAGTTTGTGCTATCTGGGTAGTTACTAAATTTAGTAAAGTCGATTCAGATAGAATTTGGAGGCGGAGATACTAAACACGTGACCGAAACACTACAATCACGTGACCAAACAAGCTGCTAAATCACCGACTAAACAAATGCACGCATGGAACAAGCGCTCTGATTGGTATACTAACTTCCCGGTTAACTTTTACGTCATTTTCCCCTTGGTGTTAGTCACGTGGTTAGTACTAAATGTATTTGAATTCCTGTTTACTAACTTTTAGTATCCCCGCCAACTTACTTGGTAACTGAACAATAGGTTTAGTAGCTACTAAGATCTATAGATCAAAACTAGAAGATTCAGATACATTTAGTTACTATAGTAACTAAATGTATCTGAATAGCAGTCAGAGGCGGCATTCGTAAACGCCAAACGAGTTGCACTCGTGCAAAGAGTTTCTATCTAAGGTGTTCGTAAAGGAAATAAAGTGCATTCAGTTTAAAAACTAGAGTGTTCGTATACAAAACTGAGTGCGATTAGTTTCAAACGAAGTAAACTGAAAGCGGATCAGGTTCGGTCCGTTGTTTAGAAGATAGACTTGCTGCACGCTGTTGGTTTTTTTCAAATGGCGTCCGTCGTTATGGAAAAGTATGTTACGTTTCCTAAAGATGCAAACATTATTTTTTCGAGGAGGAAATACATGCGTACTTTAGAAAATGCTACGAAGGTACATAATTTGGGAGTAATTTCGTAAGCGGGTATCAGCTTTTTTGGCGACTTCTTTTTGTCGCCAACACCCGCTACTTGGCGCTTTTTGTCGCTAAATTTTTCACGTGTAAAACACCATTTTAAAATACGATAAAATAATACAACACGTTGAGCACTGTCAGCAAAGACAAAGCACTTTAACACATTAAAATTGCACAGATATTCCACTAAGAAAAATAATAAAACAAAATACACCATCCATACTTAACACTAAAAAATGTCAGCAATTTATGTAACCAGCAATTCAAAATGAGCAAACAGTAAACCGCTTTTAACCAAAAAAATTTCAGTATATTAAGCAATCTAGTTCTACAGCTATGTAAACTAGGCAACCAGTGGACCATTTTTAACTAAAAAAAAACCTCAGTGGATTCAGCAACCTAGTTCTACAGCTATTTAAACTAGGCAAACAGTGGTCCGTTTTCAACTAAAAAAACCTCAGTGGATTTAGCAACCTATTTGTACAGCTATGTAAACTAGGCAACCAGTGGTCCGTTTTTAACTAAAAAAAAACCTCAGTGGATTCAGCAACCTAGTTGTACAGCTATGTAAACTGGGCAAACACTGGCCCTTTTTCAACTCAAAACAACATCGGTGGATTAAATAACCTAGTTATACACCTCATATAAAGTCAATATATGAAAACATAACATCAAATATCCATTTATAATTCACATTGAAAACCTTCAGCAACTGCAAAAATTCTTTAAAAAAAACACTTACCTTTATTTTAAGAAACTCTTCAAAAATATTCAAAACACACCAGCTAATAACATAACACCAAAACGCTTGCTTTTATTTAACATTATAATCACGCCCTCCTTCAAATAAACACACACTTCCTTTTTAAACAACATAATATTCACTACACTTCAAATAACACAACACATTTCCAAATACACCTTATATTCCCCGTAAATAACTCAAATACCAAACAAGAACTGACACATCGAATTCAAATTCACCTGCTTTTCGGTTTACCGATTACAGTTAAATTGCCTAAACCAATCACAAAATTCCTTTGCCAAACATCCTGGTATCGTTTAATGAACCCACCGAGCGTTTTTCATCAAACTACAGCACCAGTCAACAACTCAACTCCAAACACAGGTTGCAAGAGATATCTGAAACGTCTGAAACTATCTATCGTAAACAAACTGTCCAACGAACTTCAAATTTGGCGACAGATCGCCTCTTGGCGAGGACACCTGCTAACTAAATTTCCCCCCATAATTTTTTAAAGGCAATCATTTTCTTCTATTTTTCATTTTAGTAAATTCAAAAATGCATGTTTTAGTGTTGAGATTGAAGTGGATTGAAACCGTTATTAGCGAAATTTGAACTTCTCTTACTAAATACCTTTGAAAAAATGAAGTTGAAACTTCCAAAATTTGATCTGTGCACTTTAATTATAGCCTCTTTCTTTTAAAAATCCTGTTGATTTTATATTGAGTATATACTAAAAACTCTCCTCAGCAAAATTAACGCATTCGCGAATTGTAAACAAACATGTCTCCTAGGCGACGAAACTAAATAAACTGAAGTTGTTCGTAAAGTCAAAAGTAGTCAAAAAAGGCATTCCAGTTTTCTTGTAAAAACGCGTGCAACGAGTTTGTCGTTTACGAATGCTGCACTAAGCATAAATCGCCAATCTGCTGAAAGTGCACACAATTTATAAACGCAGCTTGGCTTGTGGGATCACTTCACTAATGACTACTACTTTTACTGTGTTTTGGTTTCTCTTCCTTACTTGTTGAGGGTGCTACGTTCTAATTTTTAATACACTTTCTTAAATGTAATTTACGACTTTTATGTCTCTTATGTGTTGTTTTATTTGCTTTCAAACTTAATATCGATAAAGACATTGATTTTATAGTTTCTGATTATTGTTTTCACGTAAATAAATGTAAGTAGCATTATTTGTATATTTCGATTTTATTAAATTATGTTTGTAAATTTAATTGATTTCTTGTACATGACCTTGATTGAATACAATATTTTATTTATAGTTATTTACGTTTTCCAAAGAAATGTATTTATCCATCAAGTTCTTAGAAATAGTTGTGAAATTGTTGCTTGAATAATTTGTTTTGCTGAAACTTAAATCTCATTGAACATGTCTATGTAATTTGATTTAATTTAATGGTTATAGTTATGCAAAAGAACTATGTTTACTTTCATTAAAATGAATATTGTTTTTATTTTAAAAATTGCGTGATGATGTTACAAACTAAACTCTTCAATATTGTGTTGTTTACCTATTTCCTCTAAAAAATATTAGAATTTCTTCAATATTATGAGAATATTTAAATTCTTTTTCTAAAATTATATCTTAAGACATCAGTCTTCTATCTCTCTGTTAATAAAATTTATCAGTAAATGTTTTTTGGGTCCCCATTTTGTGATTATTTTTATTAACATTATTTTGTAATAATCGCGTAAGTGCAATCAAAACCTTTAAAGTTTAAATTTTTAGTTACAGCTTTGCGTCTCAAAATTTCAATCATGACAGATTTTAAATTCGAAAAATTTTAAATAACTTTCTTAGTGCATCTTTTAAAATGCTCTAACTGTTTCATACATATTTTAGGCTTTATGTCTGCAGCATCTCTCTTTTTTCAATGTAGTATACTAAATATATTGTAATTGATTAAATTATGATTAATGACTTGGAGTGTAGAAGGCAATATTGCTTAATTCTTATAAATCAAATTTTTCAATTAAATTTAATTTTTCTAATGTCTTTTCATTTGTGAACTTTAGATAAGTGTTCAATGTTTAAGCTTATTAAAAATAAATGCAATTTATCAGTTTCCAGGAGTAATTTAGTTACCGGGTGTCGCCTATTTTTGGCGACTTGTTTTTCTCGCCAACACCCGCTACTTGGCGCTTTTTTTTTCTCGCCAA
This sequence comes from Cheiracanthium punctorium, assembly GCA_038373885.1. Lineage (NCBI taxonomy): Eukaryota > Metazoa > Arthropoda > Arachnida > Araneae > Cheiracanthiidae > Cheiracanthium > Cheiracanthium punctorium. The sequence continues at coordinate 143,338 of JAWZYV010011672.1, forward strand.
ATTTTTCACGTGTGAAACACCATTTTAGAATACGATAAAATAATACAACACATTGAGCACTGTCAGGAAATACAAATCACTTTAACACATTAAAATTGCACAGATATTCCACTAAAAAAACAATACAACAAAATACACCATCAATACACCCCATACTTAACACTAAAAAATGTCAGCAAATTCAGTAACAGGCAATTCAAAATGAGCAAACAGTAAACCACTATTAACTAAAAAAATTTCAGAATATTAAGCAATCTAGTTTTACAGCTATGTAAACTATGCAACCAGTGGACCGTTTTTAACTAAAAAAACCTCAGTGGATTCAGCAACCTCTAGTTGTACAGCTATGTAAACTATGCAACCAGTGGACCGTTTTTAACTAAAAAAACCCCAGTGGATTCAGCAACCTAGTTTTACAGCTATGTAAACTCGGCAACCAGTGGTCCGTTTTTAACTAAAAAAACCTCAGTGGATTCACCAACCTAGTTGTACAGCTATGTAAACTAGGCAACCAGTAAACCGTTTTTAACTAAAAGAACAACAGTGGATTAAGCAACGTAGTCATACAGTTAATGTAAACTGGGCAAACACAGGCCCGTTTTCAACTCAAAACAACATCGGTGGATTAAATAACCTACTTATACACATTTACAATTCACATTGAAAACCTTAAGCAATTGCGAAAATTCTTTAAAAAAAACACTTACCTTTATCTAAAGATACTCCTCAAAAATATCCAAAACACACAACAGCTAATAACATAACACCAAAACGCTTTCTTTTACTAACTAACCACATAACCAACATATACTAACCACACACCAATAACACAAAACAAGAACTGACTCATCGATTTCAAATTTCCTCCTTTTAAAACCTCGGTTTACCGATTACAGTTAAATTGCCTTAGCCAATCACAAAATTCCTTTACCAAACATCCTGGTATCGTTTAATAAACCCACCGAGCGTTTTTTCATCAAACTACAGCATCATCCAACACCTCAACTCAATCTACACAGGTTACAACAGACATCTGACGCTAAGGCTAATGTAAACAAACTTTCGACCAAACTCCAAGCTTGGCGACACATCGGCGCTTGGCGAGGACACCCGGTAACTAAATTTCCCCCCAGTTTCCCTTCTGTAGTGTGTGTTTATATATATAAAGGACCAATTTCTATCATATAACCAACTTTACTTTGATCTATGGTGACTTGAAGCTCCCTTTTATATCACTAACTTAAAAGTGCTTAAGAAAAAAGGCACTAAAAATTTCTATAAAAAAATCTCAGTTACTTAATTTGGTACTTATGTATTATCCTGGCGACAGGGCTTGAAAAAAGTTGTAAAATCTTAGGAGGCAGCAAAAATTTTTAGGAGCCGCGTATGAATTGGATTATATTAATGAAAAGAAAAATAAAAGCTAGTCGCCGCGGTATATTTTTTAGCTGCCTGTGTGACCAGGCGCATGATTTTTTTTTTTTTTTTTTTTTCAAACCCTGCTGGCAGTCATTCCTGCTAAATTATTTTTTCGTCAAATGTGCTGGCAAACGGTTGCCTATCATTTTCCAAACCAGTCCATTCATTTATTGGCAAAATCATACAAGCCGGTGCGCACCCCATGTAAACATGGCAACAGTCGCTGGAGCTTGGCGGCCGCCAAGCTCCAGCGACTGTCGCCAACCATTTTCCACGATCAGCACATTAAAATTACACATATATTCCACTAAAAATGAGCAACCAGTGGACCGTTTTTAACTAAAAAAACCTCAGTGGATTCAGCAACCTAGTTGTACAGCTATATAAACTAGGCAACCAGTGGTCCGTTTTTAACTAAAAAAACCTCAGTGGATTCAGCAACCTAGTTGTACAGCTGTGTAAACTACGCAACCAGTGGACCGTTTTTAACTAAAAAAACAACAGTGAATTAAGCAACCTAGTTGTACAGCTAATGTAAACTGGGCAAACACTGGCCCGTTTTCAACTCAAAAAAACATCGGTGGATTAAACAACCTAGTTGTACACCTCTTATAAAGTCAGTATGATTAGAATAGCACGTAAATAGCACTTACGTAAACATAAAACACATCGAATATCAATTTAAAATTCACATTAAAAACCTTAAACATTGCAAAGATTCGTTAAAAAAGAGCACTTACCTTTATTTTTTTTTAAATAACCGCTCAGAAATGTCCCCAACACCCACCGGTTTATAACGTAACACCAGCATGCTTTCTTTTATTTAGCTCTATATTCACACCATATTTCTATCAAACACACACAAAAGAACGCTCCTTTTCCTTTCAAAACATAAAAAAACTCCATATTCCACACATAAATACTGACGACGAAATTCCCCGATACGCTTACTAACCTACGATAAAGAGTCCGTAAAACAGAATCAAAACCACAAGGAAAATCAAACATTAACTTAATCCACTCTATCACCAGCCACAAACAAACAACTATCGTCATTCAATTAGCACTGAATGAAAATCCCATACTTCAAAACACCCCCTGTTTCTCTTTGGTTACTAGTCTAAACAATCACCGGCAGGGTACTTCACTCCAGCTGAGCATCGCCCAGAGACAACGGCAAATCAATTTGTAAACAAAACATCAAAATGTAAACAGCACCGTATACGGAATATAGTCCCATTTATTTTTAACGAATAGTTCAATACTTCAATTGAATTAGTTTGTTCACAAACTAATCATCATATTACTTGTAACAGCACATTCTTTACATTGTTATTCTTTTCAGTACTGTCGCAACTTAATTGCATTTTGAATGGTGGAAAACAATTTAATATATGTAATAAAACTAACTAAAATGCAACGTTCTTTCCTTTTTTAAAATAAACATTCCTTCACTTTAAGCCTAACTAACTTAACACTTTTGAAAGCATACTTTAATCTTCAAGTGAAACATTACTTAAATTCTGCTTGAACTGCAAAAAGAAATTTAGCATGATAAAAATTAGAAAAAGCATCATAAGAATAGTTTTTTTTTTTTTTTCTTGAATGAAATATTGGATCTGTTGCAGAACACTGTATGGCCACCAAATGGGAGAGTGATAAAGCATCAGATGGTTACCAATCAAAATAAAAATTTTCATTTTGAGCCATATCAAGTGCAGTTTTAATAGTTATTAATAATAATATAGGGTGATGCAGACAATAATCGGGTCCGTTTTGCAGCCCCTTCACAGAAATACATTCGATTAAAACGGCCTTTATTGGCATTTCACCAAATATTTTAATCTGTGTTATCAATTATTCTAACAAAAATAGTGATTTTTATTAAAAATTGGTATAAAAATTCACAAAAATAGTGTTGAAATTCACAAAAATAAGCAATTTTCACAAAAATGGGGCCCTGAAAAAAATTCCTGGACCACCACCTGTAATACAGAAATGGCAACTACTACGGATTCTCCATAGTTTTAATGGAATGTTTTTTGAAAATTTGGTTTATTACGGACTACACATATTTTCATACGGACACACAAAAAACACATATTTTTACAGAAATTTAAATATAAATGGATTTCATATATAGCATTTTTAAACTATGTTCCTTTAATGATTTTCAAAAAAAAAGATTGGACCAAGAGTTATTGAACAACACCATGGAAGACACAACACCCAAAGACTGAAACAAAAAATTATCAAATACAATCAGCTCCGGCTGAAGAGAAAAAGTGTTGAGTCTGGACTTCTCTGAATCCTCTCTTCTTTCCCCCAGTTCCCCTGGGGGTTTTACAATCCAGTATGTAACTCAATATAAGTGTCTTTTCTAATATTGTACAAAATTGTATTATTTTGAGACTAATATGTAATAACTATAAAGAAAAGTAAATTGGCCCTATAATAGAATATAATTCCTTACTACACACTCATGCTTATGTATATTTGGTTTTATTATTACTTTTTTTTAAGAGCATTTTAATGAAATTAAGTATTTGGACAAGTTGTATATTCTCAAAATTGAATTTTTAGTTTCTTAATTCTAAGAAATTCTCACTTGTTACAAGAAAATAGATATTATTTTTGAAATAAACATGGCAGATTTCACAAAATTTACATAAATTCATGAAAATATCAGCCAAAAAGTTGAAATTTGTAGACCTATATTATCATTAAATAGAACTAAAAATTTCATTTTAAAAAATTCACGAACCATTCTATATAAATATCCAGTGTCGGGGGCAGAAAAATCTCCAAATATTTACATTTCAATAAATATTTGTACATTTTATTGCTCTGTAAAATTTGCATTATTCAGACTGTTTGCATTGAAAGGAAATGTTGTAACCACACAATGAATCAGTATGGACACCTAAGATATATGAACAGCATAACCATTAACATGTCTGAAACTTCATTTTTTTCCTGAAGATTGATAATCTAGAATGAAGACATGTTTAAATTCTATTTATAGGTCTTGTACCAAATTTTGAAAAATCAATGGCATTTAATATATATATATATATATACAGTCGACTATCTGAAATCCGCACATCTATAATCCGCGATAATTTTTAGATGTAAACAGTGAAATTTGCAGTTAACAGTTAAGTAACACTAGGAAATTACAGGTGAGTTGAGTTGTAGAATTAAAAGAAATTTTATGCTATTTTTCATATTTTTTGCATATATCTAATTAAAATTGTTCTTTTAACCCATCTAACAAAGTCTGAGCAGTAAAATGAAAGCATGATTAGCTGACAGAAAAGATTCTGAGAGACAATCTCGCATACTCAGTTAACGAAACGCTTATTATTTTGATTTTCATTTTTTATTGAAAGAAAGAAATTTTCAAAAAATTTCTCTTGAAGAAGGCTTATCTTTAGGCTATAAATATTTAGAATTCATCCAAAATTATTCATTGGCATCACCACAAGAAGTAATGACAATAAGCAGACTCCAGGAAAAATATTTAAACACAAATCAAAAGCCCTAAAACAAACAACAATTGATTCCATGTTTGCAAAATTAAAAAAATAATAATATAAAATTAAAGTATGAAAGTTTAAGCCTTCTTCAAGAAAAATTTCAGTCTCCAAAGTTTTGTAAAATAAAATTAATTTTTTTTTCATATATTTTAATAAATTCTTTAATAATTAAACTAAGTGTGACAGTATAATTAATTTCAGCCATTAAAAATGTTCTGTTGCTTCATAACTATAGTAAGAAAAAATGTAAACAAAACAATGATCTTTAATCCTCAAAATTCTATAATCCGCAAACCCCTTGGTCCCAAGGTGTGCGGATTTCAGAGAGTCTACTGTATATATATATATATATAATTCTGTGGGTTTTTTATAAGTAATTTATTTTTTTATGCTCAAATTTACCTGCTCTAGGCATCTTGGACAATAGACTTTTCCTTCCCTATCCATTTTGTTATATTCATCTGGCCACTCGAGGAGTTAAATGAACTATAAATTCTGTGTTTTCTGATACAAATGGCAATGAAGAGACAATATGTATTGATGTAATAGTTTTGCTGTGGTGGAAGATGGGGAAGGGGCATGGGTGGCCATAGGAATACTGTTAACCCTTTGAGGCGCAACCCTTTCCCAATGCTGAAAAAAGGGCAGCCGTTGCCATCGCTCGACTTAACTACCAGCAAGATGGCGGACGAAGCACAGCCAGCTGTCGTCAAAAAAAGGGTCTCTAGATCTGTGGCACGCGATGAACGTTTCGATTGTCCGCCATCTTGCTGGTAGTTAAGTCGAGTGATGGCAACGGCTGCCCTTTTTTCAGCATTGGGCAATCTTTCCAGCTGTTCTCGCGTTCTTCCATTTTTCAGCAGATGTCAGTACTGTTAAATCGTGACCAATTTTTTTACGGGAAATGAACGTGCTAAAAAGTAAAGGATCCTGGTGGAGCTATGTCACCCACAACTATTTTTATAGAAATCAAATCTATTCTTCGTGACAGGCAACAGTCAAAACGTCAGAGTTTGGTGATCCCAGAGCGGGATCACTGTGCCTTAAAGGGTCAAAAGAGGTGGGGGGTTCTCATATTTGGTTAGCAGCCACTGGCCAGTAGACTCACGAACTTTAATGGCCAGTTGTTTCAGGAACGCAGTCAAGGGTGCCGGGGGTCAACTCCAACTCCTTAACAGACAAAATATTATGCAGACAGCTACTTATTTATACTTATTTTTTTACAGTTTATATTTCTTCTAACAGTGATGGATCTCACAAATAAAATCCTAAAAATACCTAGAAAAATCATTGTCAGTACTACCTATGCATTTTTTTTTTGGGGGGGGGGGGGGAAGAGGAATTTCGGGCTGTCTCAAAAAAAAGTATTAGGCCATAATTTTAATCTTTGAGATTTGATCTTTTTCCCTCTAGAGTATTTCAACCATTATTCTATTCCTGCAGTAGGATCAAAATTTCAGTATTTTTTGAGAATTTTACAAATAGTCTGTTCTCTAACATTGCTTTTTTCATTGACATGCTCTTGTCATCTAACATGTTGACAGCATTCCTACATAGTTTTTCAACTTTTTCGTTTCTGGGAGTTAACAGATTTTTCTAGCTCCACCACAAAGTTTGGCTGGCAGCCGAAATTTAGTTAATCGCCAGTTCTCTAAGTCAAATTGCCAAGTGGTGACTGGAAATTTTAAACTTCTTTTTTTTTTGGGGGGGGGGGTATGCATTGGTGTCATATCAGGATTACAAACACAAGACTTACGTAGTAAAATAATACGAAAAAATCAGTATGCTATTATTATATTCATTATGTGTCACCAAGTAGTGGCTAATGTGCCATTCTTCCAGTTTCAATTCCCAGTTTGGTCTTGGGCGTTAAGTCATCTGAACCCAAGTTTATCCCTTCATAGGGGTTAATGTTGGCTGCCCACTTGGTATGACTGTATAATAAAATGGGCAATACTTTGGGCCTTAGTACTGGCAAATACTACAGTTATTCATGTATAGTGTTCATGCATGTATAATGTGCACCCCGTACTTCACAAGAAAAATAGGTGAAATTTTGTTATCTCGTAAATATTGTGCACTATAAATTTGACATGTAAGTGATTTTGAAAGTGACTGAAAGTTTTTCAATTAAGAGGATGATGGAATTGAAGATGATGTCATTTAAGCGATGGTTGACCTGACAGTTTTGACTAGGACTGTAATGATAACACTAGTAGCAGCAATGAGAATTGCTAATTAGTGTTAAAAAATAATATTACTAGCAATTTCGTATAAAATAAAGTGTAACCAGTGAAATAAAGATGCTGCAAGTACTTTTGTTGCGGAAGATTTTTCCAGTTTTATAATCTACTCCGAATAAATTTCTTGATGAACTCGTATATCATGGATTACATGCAGAAGTAAAAAATTATTCCACGTATAATGTGCACTCAGATTCTTTGCCTTAAATTTTTTTTAAAAGAGTGCATGTTATACACAAGTAACTACAGTACCTTGGTGGCTAGTGCCTGCAAAGTTCACTATGCTAATCTTTAACCCTTTTGCGGGCGGTGGCTAGACGATCTAGCCATCTATTTATGGTGTACATGACAAATTTCAGAAGCATTACTCAATTTTCCAATGTCTGTTTAGCATATAATAATGAAATTTGTACAAAATTATATTAGGAGGTAAAGTGTCATGCACATTTATAAAAAAATTATAGATAATTAAAAATAAAAGGATGGATATTATATAGATATAATACGGAATATGTTATAGATATTTTACAGAAAAATTATCCATGCTTCATTAAATTGACATCAGAAATTTAACTATTACTCCAGGCATCTGCAAAAACGAGATAATACAATAAAAGTTCTTGCACCAGAAAGGATTAAGAGAGGGGGTACCATCCATGGACATCGAGTATAGTGATGATTATTGACTAGTCTGTTTCAAACAGTAAATGCATGCCTGGCTAAATTTTTTACATTGAAAGAGGTGTTAAAAATTCTAAGCAAGTCAGTCTCTGAGCCTTTCTCCTCTTATTTCTAATTTCTCACAAGTGTGTCATTCTACAAAAAGCTGTATTTTTGGTCTCAAAGTGATAAAATGAAAACCACTGTTAACATTGCTTTTTTATGTAGATACAATTACAGTGTTTTGGGGATTTCAACTTAAATTTCTTGAAGTTAGGAAAAAAAAAAAAAAAAAACACAAGTCCAGAAATTGATAGGTTGCATCTGTGGACTCTCACAGTGCCAAAGTTATTCAAGATTTCTAGCTCTTGTACCATATATATGGAGTAAAAGTGTGTTATTTTCAGTATAAAATTCCATTAATTTAACATTATTGTATGATTTGCTGCTCTGTTTATTACCATTGTGAGAATTTTTCAAAACAAAAACTTGTCACAAAATTTTGCATAACTTCTCTGGACATGAAATCGTACAATGAAAACACTCACTAAATGGCAGTACTGGTCTTTTCTTTGTGGCAGATTAAAAAAGAAATAGACATGTTAGAAATGTAGGCAAGTTGATTTAGAATAAGTTTGAAATATTTTTGTTTAAATGCTTACTATTTGTTATTTTGTAATTTGTTCAGCTCATGCCACCACCTCTGCAAACTTTTTAAAAATGTTACATTGTAACTAAAGTTACCGTATATCCCAGGGTAAAACACACACTTTTAATACAAAAAATAAGGTCAAGATTTACCAGTGTGCATTATATGCTGGATATACAAATGATATATTTAAAAATAGGAAACGTTAAGCACAAAGACATTAGATTTCTATCTATACTTAAAATGCTGTTTATTTAAAAGAAATGGCATATGAACCTTATGAACATAAAAATTTCCATTATCAGACAGCACAAAAAGTGTGTTGTATTTATCTCCTGTTATGTTTTTAGGCACTTATCAAATTCATTTTTATCTTTGCCATCACTGTTACTCTGATTCATAAATAAATAATCATCTTCATTCCATTTATTCAGATTATTCCATATAGTACACTTTTAAATGACATTTGAATTCTTTTAGGTTTAATTTCATTTCATGCTTTTATTATCCACTCTTAGACTGTTTCTAGATGGGTATGGTGCATTCCTTTGATTCCTCCTTTTTTGGATATTTTTAAAAATTCTAATATCCACATATTCCAATATTATTTTAAAATTCCTTTGAATGGTTTATTGATACACATCTAAATGTTAGACTAATGATGTTAATCCAACTGGAATATCTTCCTTGTATATGTTACACTCTTTCATCAATTTCTTCATATTATTTGTAAGATGGTTAATTCGTTAAGAAAACAGTGTGCATTATATGGAGGATATTCATAAAAATTAAAGAATATAGTTTGAAATTATGGATGCACATTATAGGTTGGGATATAATATACCAAGTTGAATGAAATATGATTCTCTAAATGAGATAAATGGTCATACCAAAAGTATTACCCATAATATAATTATTCAGGAAGACAGACGCTTTCATCACTTCTGTCAATATATTGTTACCACAGTAGTGATTACTGTCCACAGAAATCACATACATCAACAGGATTACTGCTACTTATCAATAATTATGGCCTGATTATTAAATAGTGAAGTGCTCCTGTATAAGTTCATTGTTCTCTCTTAGTTCCACATTGTAAATTTTATAAATTTGAAAGGATATCACTTCTGTGACCATAGACATCAATCAGGGGCATAGCCAGAAATTTTTCATGAGGGGGGGGGGTTACGACTACTACAACTCATAAATATGTATACGTGTATGTGATAATGTAGTGAAGAATATACATTTTGTATGGCAAAAAATTCATCATGTGGGGGAGGGGTTATGACCCCCTAATTCCCCCCTTGGCTATGCCCCTGACATCAATCCTGTATACTGTTAAATTAAAAATTATTTTTCTTTTAAATAAAGTCATACTAGAGTCGATATGTATGACCTAAGTCACACTCACATATATATACATTACTGTGAAAGACCGAAATTTGAGATGTCGACTTTCACCGGTGAATGTCAACACATACTAGATAGCAGGGTTCGTGATTTTTTTTTATTTAAATCGGATTTTTTTTAAAGATGTTTTAAAAATTCCTAATATGAATTTATTTTGCACATTATAAAAGTAGTATGACATTTTAAACAATATTGTATATAAAATATATTTTATGCTATTTTAGCTATTATTTATAATAAGTGCATAGATAAACAAATTTTAATATGAAACAAACATGACGATTCAAATCAAATTTAACATGCAAGACAACAAAAATATTAATTTGCAAATACTTTGTATTGAAAAAAAAATTAATTTGAAATTGCAAATTCTATTTTGCATTTACAAACTGAAAATTCTGGATAATTTTCTAGCTTAGCACGCATACCTTTTACGTCAGAAGCATTGTCTGTTATAAGACTTTTCACAATGCACTTATTCATTTTCATATTTTACCAGACTACTTTTCACAACTTCTGCAAGATATTCAATTGTGTGTGGACTACCAGATGTGTCAATTGTCTCAACTAGATAATTCTCACCTTTTCTTGTGGATACTACAGCACATAATATTGGTTCATTATGAACATTTGACCATCCATCTATACTAAAGTTAACAATTTGTCCATTTAGGTGTTTGGAACATTTTTCTTTCTCTTGATCATATATATTATCAAGTAATGCTCCACCTATTTCTACTTCATTTGGAGCAGTATACCCTGGCCTTAAAGCAGAAATCATCTTTTCAAATTGGGGATGATTAACCTAATGAAAAGCAGAATTGGTGGCATAAGTATATCTTTGCCACTTCCTCATCTAATATTTGCTTTTGAGTTTTAGTGGTCTTTATGGGCTTTAAAATTGGCTAACATAAAGCTAAAATCTTAAGGCTTAACATTTATCTAATTACATATTCTGCCATTATTAGGAAGGTAAGTAATATCAAGCTTCCTTTCTTTTCGAGCTAGAATCTAAAGCTGCATGTTCAAAAAAAAAAAAAAAAAAAAAAAAAAATCCCTAGCTGCCCTTCAAATCTACATTTAAATTCTTTGCAGTTAGTCCCACAATGAAAACTCCTCGATAGTCCTCACAGTCATTAATAACGCCTCTCAGTAAGAGAGCATAAAAATTATGTCACTCTTGGGATGTTTAATCTCACCTGAAATACAGCAAGAAATGCAATTCTTCGACATTGTCAGCATTCACCATTAGTGCATGGTGAATGTCGACTTTTGCCAGTGTAAGTGAGAAATAAGGATATTTATAGTCAGATAAAAAAAAAAGTATCTGCGCACGCAATCCCAAAGTATCTGCAAAATTAAATTGCGTAATTAAAAAACGGTAAAATTTGCAATAGTAAACAATTTGCAATAGTTTTCATTGTAAATGTAAACTATAAATTCGCCCGTCGCAACAAGATCAAACGAATGGAATTGTATCATTGTAATCTCAACACCACATGTATTCCTTATCGTTACTGCCGACAAGCTTCGAAAACAAGACGCATGCGCCGCAGGAACGGTGCGAGCAGACCATGGAGACAACTGGAGAGAGCATCTTTTCGTAATGCACCGGAGTGAGGACGAAATGTGTTCCTTCGCGCCGCATTACAAATAGGTTAAACGCGTAATAGGAACGCACACCACACACGTGACCGAAACACAATGCTGCACTCTGAGCGCGGGCAATTATCTGCGAAGCTTCTCAGATTTTCTACGGAGAAGACGTAGTCAGTAAAATATGTATAAGCAATGAGCATATCTATACGTACGTACACACCTACATATATCGCGTTTGCGCTAAAGTTGCTTAGAAAATATTTTCTCTAGGTAATTGTTGCTCCATTATTTAAAAAAACGGAAAAACTATCCGCAAGACCTCGAAATTCTTCGCGAATGTATCCGCGCACGGCGTGCGCGCGTGCGTCTATATTATCTAGCTATGAGGATATTTAGCAAATATTTGACATACATCAAGAGACTATGTGAATGCTGACATTCATTGGTGAAAGACGACATTTTCCAGATTTCGTACTTTCACTGTAATATATACACACCATAATCTGTTCTTCAAATTTTTTTGAATTTATCCTAATGTTTTAATCTGGAAATTTAAGTAGTTGAATATTAGGTTTTCTGTAAATTGTGTGTGTGACCTAACTATAATTCTAGTGCTTCCTAAAAATTTGTATTGTAACAAATATTTTTCTGTCTTCTTTTATTAAATAGATGGCTGCTGCATTGTCAGAAGAAGAGTTTCAGCGTATGCAAGAACAGCTATTAGAATTAAGAACAAAAAACTACACTTTGGGAGAAAAGAATTTGAAAATTCAGTCTGAACTTTTACAGAATAATCAACTGTTAGAAGATTTACGTAAAGAATTAAGTAAATGTCAGAAGGTCATTTCTCGCAGTAAAAACGCTAAAGAAATTGAGCAGCTTGTGCAAGAAAATGATGCACTTCAGCATAAATTACAAATGCAAGAAGATGAATTTCGGTTACAAAATGAAACTTTAATGACAGAAGTTTCAGCCCTGGTATTGTTTAATGAAGAACTTCAAAAGAAATTAGAAATTTCAAAAGCTCATCAGTTAACATCCTCCTCTGTTGAAAATCAAAATGACATAATTAGGCTTGAGGCAGAAAATTCTGCTCTTCGAAAGTTATTGGCAAACTATGAAAGTGATGGAAAATCTGATACTATTGATAGCACAACCAAATCAGACGTAAAAGATTTGGAATTAAAATTAGAAACATTAATAGAAGAGAAACGCTTATTACAAATGAATATTTCAAAGTTAGAAAATGAATTTGGAGAAAAGATACTGAAACTGAAGTCTGAAAATGAAAAATTAAGTGAAAAATTAAGGAAGAAACAAGAAAGTTTCTTAAAGTTACAAGAAGAAAAAGAGGAACTATACAATACTAATAAACTGTCATTAGAAAATGCTCAGAAATCTAAAGAAGCTGAAATTCATCAGTTAAAAGAGCAAATATATAGCATGCAATCTAATTTTAGAAATGCTCTGGATTTTAATGATGGGGATGCTGTTGCAACTGTTGAAATAGTTGGAGATAAAGCTACATTTGAACGTTCATTGAATGAAACTCAAATGACTTTAATTCAAATTCAAGAGGAGACACAACAGATAGTTAAACAATTGCATGAATCCCGAGATAAAGTTGCTAGTTTAGAAGAGACAAACGAGACATTAAATAACAAGGTACAAGATTTAGAAAAACAAAATAGTGAACTCACTTCAAAATTAGCAGAAAAAACTGAACTTGCTGATAACAGGAAAAATTTAATGGATGAAATGAATAACCATTTGCTTGAAACAACAAATAAACATTCTAGAGAGATTGAAAATCTTACACGACAGCTAGCTGATGAACAGGAAAAGCTGCAAAGATTATATGATAAAGAGAAGGAAACAGAAATTGAACTTTTAGAATCAAGAAGTGAAGTTCAAGCATTGAAAGAAGAAGTTGAAAGATTACGAACTGTTAGGGGTGATGTGAATAATAAATTAAAAGAGTCTGCAGCAAAACTTGAAAATACTGTATCTGAATATGAACATACGCTATCGGTAAAGGAAAAAGAACATGAACAGATTTTAAAGAAATTGCAGGAGGAATATGAATCAAAATTGCAAGATATTAATATTCAGTTAGAAGTAGCAAAAGTTAAATCCGAAGAATATGAAGAAAAAATCAAATCACTCGAGCAAGCTGCTAAAGATTCTGTTGATGAAAGAAAAATACAAGAAAAGAAAGGGGTTTCAATGGTCAAAGACCTGAAACGACAATTGCAAGTAGAGAGAAACAGAGCTGAGAAACTGCAGGAACGCTTACAGGAAGCTCTAAATGAGCAAAACCGTTCTGTTGATGAAATTCTTCAAACCTCTGGTGCTGATAAACCAAAAGGTGATGCAAGTAGTATTAGTTCTTGGAGCTATGTATCTGCTGGTACAGGTGATAAGGAGCAAAAAGAAAATCCACCAAGTGATGTTTCTTCTGGTGATCACGATTCACCAAATAGAGTTTCTCCTATTCTATTAGAAAGTGAAACAAGTAGTCTTTTATCAAAGATTGCACAGCTTCAGCAGAAAAATTGGACTCTTGAAGAAAAAGTCAATCATTTAGAAATGAGTAATGAAGCTCTGGTTGATGATGTTTTAAAGAAAACTGCTTTAATTCAATTTTATTGCATGGAAGGTCGTTCTGATCCTCATGCCTCTGTAGCACAAGATAAACTGACCATAAAAAGAATCGTAGATTTTATTAAAGATAGAGGAGATGAAAATCTAAGAGAAATTAATAGGCGTATGCAAAGAATGCTTGAAGAAACACTTACTAAAAATATGCATTTACAGAAAGACATTGAAACTTTATCAAATGAAGTATCTCGCTTATCTAAGCTTGTCAATTCCCCTGTTGAAAATGGTATTCAAAGTGCTGTGTTTGTTGATGGTGTTTAGTTTTACAGTTAAATACTTATCCCTTATCTACATATATCTATCTACACACTCATCGGTTCTAGTCGCTTATGAATAGAAATGTCATGTTTTACAAATTGTTCTAAAACAGCACTTTGCTGTATTTTTATTTTGTTGTTTTATTCTTTTAAAATATTTTTGTTTGAAACATTTTATTTTTTTTTGAGTTATTTTTCAGTTTTATTTATTTCACACTTTTTATCCACTAAAGTTATATGGAAAGGTCTGGTTTTAGTAGATAATGTACATATTGTGTATCTGTTGTGATATATTTAAGAGTGCACTTATGAGTATTTAGTTATTCACATACATGTGTGCAGATCAACTATCTTTATATAATGTGTGCCTCATCCAGAAGGTGATTTCAATGAAACTCAATTGATGCATGCTTATATGTTGTACTGACATACACACAAAATACTGAACATGTTGATTTTTCATTACTTACTATCCTATTTCCAAATTTTACAATCAAAACAAAAGAAAGTTAAAAAATGAAACATTTTTATGAACATAACTTCATACTTTCAAACTACTATTCAGGCAGTTGTAGTTGTCTATGATGCATGACACTGATGCTCCCATTCAAAGGCACATTGCAGGCATCAGTTTTCTTCGAATACGCAAGGTTTTGCTGCATTATATATGCTTTTCTTGTGTTAGCAGTTACTCAGAATTTTGAAAATGCTGCTACTTATGAAGTGAAATTTGACTGAAATGCAAGAATCATGCAACTTTTGTGATTTTTACTTTCAAATTATGACAATATTATGGATGAATGATCTGTTTTGCAGTGACATCAAAAGCTGGTTTGGACAAAGAATGTTCTTGTGCAAGCAAACAACAATCACATCTATATTTATAGGTGACATGCTGAAGGCTGTTATGTATGTGCTCTTACCCACACTTGACTTTATTGAATGTTGTCTTAGGAAGAATGTGTACCTACATCACAGAATTAAAGATTTAAAATAAGGAGGATTTTTATTTGTTTATTTAAACACTTTTCAGGGATTTGTTTGTAGATTAATGCAAGGCAGTTATATTTAGAAACTAATTCTTTGATATGAAATTTTTATGTTGACTATTAAAAAAAAGTAGGGATGTAGCAAATATTTGGCCATTATTCTGCATTCAACTTATTTGCTGAATGTTCAGTCTGTTCGAATACTTTGACTATTTTAACATATTTGCCCAAATATTTTAGGGTTAGTTAATAAAACAAAACAGTTTTATTTAAAAGAGAATAATGATGTATTTGTTTCAGTGCTCTGATTATTAAAAGAATCTTACAAATTCATTCAATTTTACATTGTATGATACATCTTTATAAGAAAATTAAATGATTTACTTGCAAAAAATATTTTTCTTGCTACATATTTAAGCATCATGTGTATTTCAATCGACATCTCAACCATTTACATAAAGTATGCAAAACATATAAAATATTTTTATGCTTAAGCCAAACGCCAATTTAACTGTGTAAAATTTTGCTGTTTTTATTAGATCTTCATTCATTTCTTTAGAAAAATATAAAAACTAATAAATTGATATTATAAAGTACTTTTGTTTCAAAAGAGCAGTATAATCATCTGAAGAATATTATGTTGTTGGATTTCAATTTCAAAACTCCTACATTAGGTTATAATGAATCTCTTTAATCAATTAATCTTTTGTATTTTGGTATTCACAAAAACTTCTATGTAAACTGTATTTAATGTTTTTTTCTCCAACAATTTTCTTCTGAGTTCTACACTTTTTAAATATTAATCTATGAGTGATGAGAGCAAATTAGATTATCTTTATAATGAATGAATTAATATCATTAATATAACTAAACATATTATTGGTTTATTAAAAATAAAATATTTGTTGATGTAGTTACTTAAATTGAATGTTATAAATAGAAAGCTTTGTGAGATATCATAAAACAATATTTACCGAGTTACTTTAAAACAGCACTGAAAAAAATCATTCGTTATTGTGAAGTGTGAAGTTACAATGCAAGGGCAGTAATTTCTCAACATTTTAATGTAGGATTCTGTTTGTTTTACTTTCGTAGGTATAACGTACCTCAGAAAATAGATTTTCACTAAAAAAAGTGCTTACAGGGGCCAACAGGTACTTTTTTGATAAATTCGCAAGTCTTGGTAGGTTTTCTGCATTTTAAATAAAATGCATACAATTTTCAAATAGTATCTCTGTGTAAAATTACACTGCTATAGAAGATACTTAGCTGTAAAAGTCTTATTAATTGCAAGATGTGTACTTAACTACCTCCCCCTCAAACAAATATATAATAAAAATATTAAATTTTTATTTTTATTATTATTTTTGTTAAAATTAAAGAAAATTGACATTTGGCTGCCAAATATTCACTATTCGGCCTATTTATTGGCTGAATATTTGATATTCAGCTTTTTGACCAAATCACTATTAGTTACATCTTTAAGAAAGTGTGTTGCTATCAAGTAAAGACTTTTCATTTCAAAAATGTTTGTCATTATTCAATTATAGGTGGAAAATCGTATGAACTTTTGAAAACTATTTTAATAGTGTTTATAATTAACACATTCAAATAAAATGCTAAATAAATAATAAATTATGTTCAAGCATTTATAACAATATAATTATTTATGATATGAAGCACATTACTGTGCTGCTATAATAAATTAATTGACATTTTACTATTTATACGAGGCCCAGTTAAAATGCTGTGAAAATAAATATTACTTTTGTAATTCAAATTCTTGAATATTTTTTCCCTGTAAAATATTACTGATTTTACAGTAATTAACATTTGCCTAGAATAATGAATGCAACTTAAAGTTTTTTAAGGTTATTTTATTTTTCAGTAATTTGTTTTAGAATGTGTATCAGGGATGCAGCTCGGAAGGGATCGGGAAGCTAATCTCACTGTAAAATCTTTAATTCTTTTAACAAAATGATAATCAAACTTCCTTATTAGAAATTTTGCCTTTTTTTTACCTTCACCCTTATCTCAATCCAAATTTTTTTCTCGCTCTGTGCCTGATTGTTGTAGAGAGAATAAAATGTGTGTATGGGGTGGCATTACAGTGTCATTTGAAAAACTATATTAAGGGAAGTTTCTATAAACCAGGTTTCTGTCGTGTCCGTAATATAATTTTTGTAGAAAGAGTTTGCAATTTTCAAGGATATAATCACAAAACCATTTCTCTACTCATACTATTAACTCTTAAAGTGCGTAGGGACAGGGGTATGCTTATTTAGATTAGTTTATCAATTTTCAGTTGTATATAACTGAAAGGATTAATCAGATTCAGACCATTGACAAATTGTATGAGAAAATATATCCTTGGAAGTTGAATTTTAAATTGAATGTACCTTCTGACTTCTTTGTATAATTTTTAATTTTATAAAATGCTTCTGAGTGGTAATTTGATGTAAGTTATATATCAGTACACTGATGTATTACCTTGCCATGTTTCTATCATGCATTTGTAAAGTTTAATTAAAGCCCTCCATTTCTAATGTGCCCATTTGTGTATTAAACATGCTTCTGTATTATGTATGGATATAGTTATAGTACATATATTTACTGTAGAAATGGTATTTATAGTACATATATTGGTTGTATACAAAATTTTCACAAAGATCTTTATACCAATTAAGGCATTATATGTCAGTAAGATAATTAAAAAAAACTTGAAAAATTAATATCTTGAAATTATTTTTTGTACATTTTACCAGTGCATAACTCAAAACTTTCTTTTTAATCTTTATTTTTTAAGGTGTGTGAATTCTATTGATAATTGTATTTCCCTACTCTTCGTTAAGGGAGGTTTTCTTTTGGAGTTTGACAAACAACGTGTGTGTTGCTTTTCCCAAGCGCCTGTTTTAAGTTTCTCGGTGCTACAGGGCCTGTGGTACCGACTTTTTGGAGTTAATTTAGCCTTGCGGCTTCTCGGGGGGCCGTCAATTCGACGTCTGGTCCAGGAATTTATTGTTTTAACTCTTCTTTCGCCGGTTTTGACTTGAATATTCTCCACACTTAGTTTCCTTCTCTGGAGCTCCCCCTAAGCAGGGAGGAGTGTCACGGCACACTCACAATTTAACATAGATAACACGCCCGTAGCTAACTCGTCTAGTATGGACGTTGATACGTTTGAGAATCCCAATTATTTTCGCGGTAGATGACGTGTCCGCCTTAAGAAAAGCAGCTGCCAACAAAGGCACCGACTTTAACATTTTTTTGACAAGCACAAACACGCATTTCTTACTTAAAAAAGACCCAAGAACAGTTTACACAGAAATAAAAAAACAAGTACCGAATTTTGAAAAAATAAAAAACTTGCGATATACCAGAAATGGAGCTATCTTAATACAGACCAATGATGTGAACTGTGCGGAAAACGTGACCAATATCCAAACCTTTCTGAGTGTCCCAGTTATCAGCAGGATATCCTGGACTAACATCACTACCAGATTTCTGTTATTCGACATACCCACTGACGTCAAACTAAGTGAACTAATAGCTGATCTTGAACTCGCAAACAAAATTTCCATCCTAGAAGCGCGCCGCTTCCTGAAAAGAGGCAGCCGCAGCGAATATGCCCCGGTCCTAATCACTATACTGGGAACGGCCTTACCTCCCGAAATAAAACTCTGGCTAACGATTCAAAAAATCACCATGTTCATAGACCGCCCACGGCAATGCCGCCAATGCAAAAAATTCGATCACTCAGAATCAAAATGTAAAAGCGAGCATATCTGTGTCAACTGCGGGAAAAACCACTCAGATGCGTGCCTAGAAGAACCTCATTGCGTCAATTGCCAGCAGGCCCACCGGGCGGACTATACCCAGTGCCCGAGTAGACTCAAAGAAGCCGAGTTTCTAGAATTCAAATGTCGGAATTTAACTTTCTCAGAAGCCAGAAGACAATCAAGACAACATACGACACCGAAGTCCTACGCCAAAACCACAAGCACCCCACAACCAGAAGTAGACCGAATTACCAAAGATTTTGAACAACGCACTAACAATGTCATTAAGTGTATGAACGACATGCTCCAAAAACACATGGATCGAATAATGCTAGCACTCAACACCATCACCATCCACATGCATCAAACATTAAAGAGCCCTGGTGACTCGACCCTCCCCCCGCCGGGTTTGGCGCGTGGCCCGAAAGATAAAAAAGCACGAACGTCGCTCAGAGATGGCCCCGGGTGGCCCTGATCTCGGTGCTCTCGGGCCCAATGGAACTTAGGGGAAAAAAAAAAAAATCCTGCCCTTTTTCTCGTTCTCTCCTTTTTGTGCTTGGCATATTTTTTCGGGCTGGACCTTGGCCATGTTTCCCTTCGTTTTCTCTTCTTACCACTTATGGGTTTTAGCTCGTCTCCTTTTTCTGTTGTTCAGTGGAACTGCCGTAGCATCAAAAATAAAGAGGACTGGCTGAAGCTCCCCCCTTTTTCTGATGCGGACGTCCTGCTCCTGCAGGAAACGTTTTTGAAAGAAAATACTAGGTTTCACCCCAGCGGTAAGGTTGTTTATCGTCTGAACAGGTCGTCCCGTCCGGGTGGCGGCCTCGTCATTGCGGTTTCTTCGCTTTTTCCGTCCTTCCGCCTTCCGTGCACCTCCTCCTCCGGCGACAATGAAATCCTAGCTGTCTCGGTCCACCTTCCCAATATCCAACTAAATATCATTAATTTGTACTCGAGTCAAGGACATGTGGTACGCGACCTACGCACTGTCTGCTCCTCCCTCGAAGGACCAAGTTTAATACTTGGTGATTTCAACCTCCATCACCCGTGGTGGGGCTCTCCAACCTCTACTCCACTGAGTGAGGAATTCTGCCAGTGGCTCTCTGGCAGCCCTTTTGTATTGCTGAACTCATCTTCCCCGACCCATGTTTCCCCGAATGGTTCCTCCTCGCTTATTGACCTGTCCCTCTGCTCTACGGACATCTACGGCCTTCTCTCATTTCAGGTATGCGACGACCTATTTGACAGTGATCATTTCCCCATCCAACTCTGGATTTCTAGCCTCCCCGCGGCCCTTGTACCGCTGGAATCGGATCTGCAGTCAGGTCAACGACGCCTTCCACAAGCACTCCGACCTCGCACTTCCAGATTTCCTGGCTATCGTCACTTCCAGCATTCGGGTGCATACTTATCATCCTTCGAACGGTCCGAGCAGGTTTCCTCCCTGGTGGACGACTCGCTGCGAGAACCTCAGACGCCAAAAGCATTTTCTCCTCCGAAAGTCTCGCACCTTGGTCTCCATGGGCTACTGGCACAAGTACAAACGTGTCGCAGCAAAACTCAAACAGGTCATTCGAGAAGCTAAGAGAGCTTTCTGGGACCGCGCGTCGCGGGATGGACGTCTCCTTTTTAAAATTTTTCGTAAGTTCCGTTCTCGCCCTACTTCGCTCCCCTCCTCCCGCCTTCTTTTAAAGGATGGTGTTAATCTTATAGCTTCCGCCCAGGCCCAAGCAGAAATATTGGCGAAGTATTTCAGTCACTCGGACCAACATGAACCCTTACCTATAGACTACGGTGGCCTGGAAACAGACCCCCTAAACCTGCCTTTTTCTAGCCAAGAATTACAACACGCGATTCACTCCACCAAAGTTACCACGCCGGGTGCAAACAATATATCCGCTCGACTTTTCAAGGGTTTAGATTCACATTCCCTACAACTCGTACTCGAGATATACAATTTAATCTGGGACACTGGGGAAATCCCCGCAGACTGGCGAACTTCCCGGATCCTGTCGATCCTTAAACCTGAGAGGCCAGCTGACGCTGCAACGTTCTACCGTCCCATCGCTCTGACGGCGGTGATGTGCAAGATTCAAGAACGCATGATCTGCCAGCGCCTTCACAATTTCCTAATCTCGCATCCCTCTGTGGATCCTCGCCACTTCGGGTTCCTGCAGTTCAGGGACAGCCAGACGGCGGTTACAAAACTGAACCTCGATCTCCACATGGCACGTAATAACAAGGAGTACTTCCTTGGGGTCTCCCTGGATATCCATGCGGCCTACGACTCAATCTATATCGACGGCCTGATCTCAAAATGTGCTCAGCTACACATCAAGGGGCGGATCCTCCGCTGGATACATAATTTCCTTCTGGAGCGGCACATTCAGGTGGCTTGGAGGGGAACGGCCTCAAGCTTGCACCCCCTCTCCAAAGGCCTCCCTCAGGGTAGCGTCATCTCCCCCCTCCTGTTCACAATATATATGCATGACTTTTTCGATGTCCTGGAACAGGGTGTCGATTGCATTGTATACGCAGACGACATTTTCTTATTCTGTTCAGACCACAACCTCGGTACCTGCGAACGGAAACTCCAGCAGACCCTGTTGCGGATCGGCCAGTGGTGCCGATATTGGAAACTTTCTGTAAGCCCGGAAAAATGTCGAGCCGTCAACCTATCTCGCAGGCACGGGGAAAGCAACGTGAACTTCTCTTTACAGGGGGCCTCATTGAATGGTCGAATTCTATAAAATACCTCGGCTTTTACTTCTCGAGACGGGGGGGGGGGGCGTCTCCGTACTCACACCAACTATATAAAGAAAAAAGCATGCAAACGTATTAATATCCTAAAGGTGCTCTCACCTCGACATAAGGGGCCCGCTCGGCGCACCTCGTGAAACTAGCCAACAGCACTATTCGAAGCCTTTTGGACTACGGTGCCTCGGCTCTCTTCTCCCAGTGTCCCTCTCTGATCAAGAGTCTGGAAGTTATACAAAATACGTCCCTACGCATTGCGCTCGGCCTCCGGAGGTGGGTGCCCAACCTCGTCTTGACAAAACACGCCAACTCCCTAAGTGTCAACGTCAGGATCAGTGTTCTCACGTTCAAATTTTGGGTCAAAAACTCCTCCTTAGGAACCTTGTCGCCCCTGTGGTCTTTCCTTTCTAGGTATAGTGACCAAGCTCCGTTGTCTCGCTTCCCCCTCCTCCCCGCCCTAAATAGTCTCTTGGCTGAATACGACTGCAACGTAGAGCATCTCATCCCTGCTGCCCCCTCCTCCTTCTTCTGCCCGGTCCCTTGGTCCGTGGTCACGGAAGGCCTGGCCTTCCAGAATAAAAAGCTCTGCGACCCTGCGGTTTCGAACCTCTTCAATGCTTTTTTTGAACCGCTCCGGCCTACCCACAACTTTATAGCGACGGATGCAAGTAAGACACACGACATCACCGCCATTGGTGGTTGCACCCTACACCTGAATTTCCATTATATCCTCAACAACATCAACTCCATCTTCACTGCGGAAGCCTTAGCTCTCTGCACCGCGGTGGATGAGCTCCTTTGCTGCAACATCCCCACGATCATCCTCACCGACAGCATGTCGGTTCTTAAAGCTCTGTCCTCATGAACGGGCGGATGCTGCCGCCAGAGAGACCTTGCCCTCGGACATACATCTAGAGTGGGTGTCTCCCGAAGACGTCACCGCAACCATTACCAGGGCTTTTCGCCAAAAAACCCAGACACTCTACAGTAACAGCAAATATCTAGCAACGCATGGTGAAATTCCGAGTGCCCACAACACTTTCCCATGGTTCCACAACCGACACGACGACGTGCTTTTCACGCGGCTGGTCTGCCGCATGCTACCCCACAAAGTCCTCTATCACCGGTTCCACATCTCTCCAAGCTGCCTCTGCGACACTTGCCGCACCCCCGAAACTATCGAGCACATTCTCTTTTCATGCACGAAACATAGTACCTCCCGTCGTCACCTATTCCGTACTTTGGAGCTGTCGCCTTCCTTCTCCGGCCCTTTCCCTGCTTTCATTAGACATGCCACTGCCTCCATGTCCACGCTACGAGCTGTCATGCACTTCCTGCGTTCACTTGCTCGCTACACGACCTAAAGTCTCCCGGGACCCTTGGGTCGTCTTTCTCCATCGCTTTCG
The DNA here is from genome assembly GCA_038373885.1 of Cheiracanthium punctorium. Taxonomy (NCBI): domain Eukaryota; kingdom Metazoa; phylum Arthropoda; class Arachnida; order Araneae; family Cheiracanthiidae; genus Cheiracanthium; species Cheiracanthium punctorium. Next base: position 166,709 of record JAWZYV010011672.1, read on the forward strand.
TTGGGTTTTCCCCACCTGCTTCCTTCTGACGGCCCCCCGGCCTGGCTCTCACCTCTCCTGCTGAGTTTTTGTCTTCTCGTCCTCCTGAAATACCAAGAGCTTAGAATCAGTGAGTCTGCGACTACAGAACAAGTGAGATAACGGCTCTCCAGCCATAAATCTCCAAAATCTCGCCCCTCTTGTGGGGTGTCTTCAAACTTCGTTAAGGGAAAGTGGAGAGATGTTCACACCGTCTGGTAAAATAATTTCAATATTAAAGCACATTTTCTTTGAATCACGTTATTCTGTACATTTAATATTCAATATAAAACATTTCATCGTTTAATGTTATTTAAAAATTACCTAAAGCAAAAAAAAAAAAAAAAAAAAAAAAAATCTAACCATATGTCAATTTTTCGAAAACATCAGATGATTACTACTATGAAAATGTATTGTGTCCATGTGATTATTGAATGATTATTTTCAGTTCTAAAAGTAAATTTAATTATATACAGGATGATTCAAAACGTAAAGGATGATAGAGGGGACCAAGGCGTTTCAGAATCGCATATTTACCTGCTAGTAATCACTTAGGAAAAAGTATCGAAGTAACATTGAACTTGCCGACCATCGTATGTCAAAAACTAATGCATCTTACACAGAAAGCACTTAACCAAAATGGGTAGTCTCTATTTCATTTCATTAATGAAAGAGTCTGAGAAAAGCTTATTGTGCTTATGAAACTCGATTGAGAATTTAGACAAACACCCAAACAGTTCTTCCAAAGTGATTATTAACAGGTACACGAACACGACATATTTGACCTCACATTGTTGTGTGATTCTGAACCGCCATCTTGGTTTCCTCTATCCTTTCACAGTTAATATTTCTGATATAAGGTTAAGTTTTGAATCACCTTGTACGTAGGATTAACTACATTTTAACACTTGAGACATAAACATTACTCTAAAGAACTTTTGTATAAAAGCCTTTACAGCTACCTATCTTCATTTATGCTAAATATCTTACAGCATTTATTTTTAATAGTCATTGTTTGTATTAAACAACAATAAAATTGTTTGAACTTTTTTCTTCTCGGCATTTTTTTCAACATTTTCTTTTACTCTGTCTGGTGGTAAATTGAAACTCACAGCTTGCATGTTTGAGACAGCAAACATAAAAAGTGTGATACCCTTAGAAAGATAACCGTGACTAGACATATTTCAGTACGTTGTATCTTTTTATGCTGAAAAAGCAGTGTTCACTCAAGAAAAATTCACTAAGTAACTTCAAGTTCCAATGACTGATTAATAAATAAAATGCTGATTTTATTAGTCAATTCCACACAAATTAAAAATGCGGCCTAAAGAGCAAAATTCTGTTTGCTGCTAATAACCCAAAATTATTAGTTACTATGATTTGGTAGAGAAAGAAAATGCTTACGTTTCACTGCATTTTAACTCTTAATGCGGGAAAAGGAGTTTTACAGACAAGAGTTGGCAAACTTGTTTAGAAAAAAACGGCTGCGTGCGAACTCAAATTCGCGAAAACTATATATGTTTATTAGGCATCGACGGATACCAAATTTTACCCTATACCGACATACTATAAATTCATTAAAAAAAAAAAAAACAGCAGATACAGATACTCATATGTTTTAGTGGCGTGAAGCTACAGCTCTATTTACTCTAAGCAGTTTTTGCAACGATAGTGCCATTCCAATCCTTTTGTTAGAATGTGTGACACCTTGTCGAGCCCACAGATAAAAATTTGTACTCAGCAGAAAAACATTTAAATAAAGCAATGAATAGAATACAGTGAAGTAATTCTGTATTTATTCTCGGTCTTTTCAAAATCGCGTCGACCAATGACCGAATGCATAACACGCTGAATATTGGGAAATATCTGAAGTGTACAGGTGTAGGGTTCTGGTCTCTCGCGTAGCTGTCGATCTAACGGTCTGGAGTTTTTTTTTTTTTTTTTGGGGGGGGGGATTCTCTTGATATGCGTTACAACCCTTTTAAAAAGTCCCCGCCCAAAGCATCCTTCCCACAGGTAGATAGCTCTCGTGTAGCTTTCCTTATCTAAATAACAAGTATAATCGCTCTAAATCAGCAACGGTTGGAATGCAGTATAGTATGTTTAGAGAACTTAATCGTTCGAGGTTTGTAAGAGTGTCTCTAAAAATTGCAGTACGTCATGTTTTTAAATCTTCCAGCTATAACTGAAATAGTGAAGTTTACATGAGCACAATCCTGTTTCTTAATACGCAACATTTTCAATATTTAAAAAAAAAAAAAAAAAAAAAAAAAAAAAAAAACGATACACACAGAACCTATAAAAGCAATTTGTGGCTGAAAGCCCCAAATTGTTTTCTGAATACTAGCCGCCGAACCAGCCAGCTTCGCCGCCCCCATACCTTACTGTTCTTTATACTTAATACAATGTTGGCCGAATTATTAGATTAATTTCAACGAAAATCATGTTTCTTTGTTTTAACAGTATTTGCCATCAAATTTATTTGTTTGGTTTGCTACAAATTTTGGGTATCATCACGGGCGCCCAAGGGAACGTGGCGCCCTCCTGCAAACGTAAAAATGCCGCCTCCTTTTAACTCTGATATATTTATGGTGAAATCATAAATTTTATACATCACCTCATTAGTGCATGGGGAACCAATTACTAATATTTTGCGGGATGTCCGTGAAAAAATTTAATAAGTGCCACTTTCCAAAAATAAACGAGAGGAATTTTTTTTCTAACTTTTTCTTTCCTAATTTATTTTCGAATTTTTTTAATTTACATTTGCAAACTTACCTCTAATGGCTAAAGTACTAAAGCGTGTTATCATCTGTCTGGAATACCCTGTATATACGCGTTGTACATAGTACCTCCTCGTCTTTTAGAATGGTGAGTGAATACTACTGGTAGGACAAGATTTGCCGGGTTCTGCTAGTAAGTATGTGCAAAATTTCATTCAAACCAGAAATTCAACAATCGATACGCTGAAGTATAAAATACAGAAACGCTTCCCAGAATTGAAAACTTTTCGAAACAAACGGAATTCTGTTAGATCTGAAGCTGAAACCTAAGAGATTGAGAAGTATTTTCTGGTGGATGTGATGAGAAACAGAAAAACGAAGTTGCAACATCTGGCTAACGATGGAACTAATAAACTGCGAGACAATTAAAAAACGTATTTTATATACTTTGATGAACTGACTGATAGGGGGAACTATTCTAGTGTACAATTTAATGTCGAGAAAAACTTGTCTATGAAAAATAAAAAAAGTAGTGGTTGAAATTCGACCGTAATTCAACAAAACCTTTTAACGTTATTGGGGTTCTTTTGTCAAAGATTATACCTTTGTAATCATTGGCATACGTGTGTATTTTAAAAAACAATTTCAATTTTTGTCAACTGCAAGCGTGAACGCATACGCCACATTGCATTAATTTTCGAGTTATTTGAAAAAAGCGAACGATAGGGAAAATGAGGTATAGCTTGGCTAAGCCATTAAAAAAAGAAAATAATAATAATACGTATTTTCACATTTCCTTTTATTATTATTATCTTTGATGTACTGGCCAGATTTCTTCAAGGCTACAATTATTTTGCCTGTCTTTTTCAAAGTATATAAAATTTAAACAATGAAAATTATTACAAGAAAATAAATTATGATAAATTAACACAGCACAATAATTTATATAAATAAAGCAATGTGTAAACTGTCCGTTAGTTTGTCTGTCTGTCTGCGTCTCGCATAGCTCCGAAACGGGTGATCTTAGACCTACCAAATTTTGTACGGAAATTCGCCAAGACGGGTCTCGACCACACCTCGAAGCGATTTTTTCGAAATTCGAATTAGAAAATGTTTTGTTTTGTCCGATTTTTAGCGATTGTTCTTGCGTAATACATAATAACGCCGGTAATTGCCCTCGCAAGAAAACGATAGTTACATCCTCGTATAGAGGAGAAAATTTTCTTTTAAAAACTGTTTGTTCGGACTGTGTAACATAATTTGCAGATTTTTGGGAATTTTTCAAATAAAATTAAATTTGACGCTGACTTTCGTAAAATATTTTTAAAACTGCTGCATCTTGAATTCTATTTGTCATAACTTTTTTATATCTCGGCAAAAGACGGAGCACACAATTCGCCCACTTTTAAAAGAAGAACGGAGGAAAAACATAAAATAGCAGAAATTTTAGGAATTTTTAAGTAAAGAAGGATTTTCATTTCAACAGCAGCTGCTTACAAATTTCGGTTTGATATCTTGCGGTTTGGTTGTCCTGGATACAGTAACAATGATTAAAATTGCCAGTTGAAAAAAATAAATAAAATTACTTTAAAATAACTGGGTTTTTGCATGTGAAAAGTGCGTCATTTTGGGTGTCACGAGTTTAAAAACCCTTCGAAACTCAGTCAGAAAACGGATTCACAAGCAAAACATACGCAACGCATGAAATAATTCCATATTTTATTTTACGTTGCCAGAAAAAGAAATGAATGCTGTTTTTTCACCAGTGAATTATCCAGCATTGTTTTCAATTGAGATTTTAAACGGGACACGTTTTCGAATCGCTAGAAATATTTTGCGGTGCTAAACAGGGCCTGATTATGACAAACAGGGACACCGGGCATGGATGAATTTGGGGGGGCCTCCATCTATGAAATTTGTTTTATTTTTCATAAAATTTTGTTATAAAAAAGAATATTTCAGATTAACATTTCAAATTGGGGGCCATTTTGAGCCTGGGGCACTGGGCAAAGTTGCGATTTGCCCGTGAGATAATAGAACCCTGGTGCTAAATACGCCAATCTGACAAGAATTATGCATACAAATGTATGGAGGGCTGTTTTAATGCCAACCATAAAGTGAAATGATTATCGTTTATACTAATGCGTAAATTATAAAAGTCACCAATGAATAAAAGACTACATTCGTGGCAAATATCTAAGCCGTTTCTTTAAATTAAACATTAACGATTGAAAAACGAAAATATATTATATTGGTATCAGTAAAAGATAGTATAAGTAATAGTTAGATATGCTAGGGCAATACTGATCAAAGCGCAATATACCGCCTTAATAAATATTTCGTGAAACTAAGTGTTCTATTCATTTTTCAACAACCATCTTACATCACAGCTAACTAAACGTTAAGTAATTCTACGTCGCGTTAATATATCCCGCGGTAGTTTCAAAAGAAAAGACTGTAACAGAACTTTTTTTTTCTTGGAGATTCTATTTTGTCACAAGTAAAAGAAGGGATTTCACATTTTGGGAAAATGTTCTCTTCTTCCCTTGAGAAGAGCGGGTACACAACTATTTAACTATAAAATAAAACGGTTCTCCACATCATGTAGTATCTAAGGTGGTATAACTTCTAACATTAACGATTGAAAAACGAAAATATATTGTATTGGTATCAGTAAAAGATAGTATAAGTAATAGTAGATAATAGTTAGTAATAACAATCTAAAATAGAGTATGATGTAGAAATGAGATATTTTGAAAGTTAGGAATTTTTGCTGCAAACCGTCACGCTTTTCTTTTTCCGATCGCGAATGACACTGACCACTGACATAGTTTTTGTGTCATAATATTAACAATGGTCTCAGGTCAGTACTTATACTAACTTTACGAATAACTAATGAGTAACTTTATGCCAAGAGTCAAATCATTTTGCTTATTTTTAGATTCCAAATCACTGGAATCAATTCGAATTATAGATGTAAGAAAAAGTTTCGTTCCCTACCGTGAGGAGAACGGGTACGCAGCTAGTCTATATATATATTAAAACACTAAGGCAGCTCGAGGCAGATTTTTGGAAGGCGCTTTTCATGCAGTTTGACCATGCGCATACTCTCCACAGAATAAAAGCCTTTCTTCACACATAAGTAGTATAAAAATTCCTAAAAATCTACAAATTATGCTACATATTCAGAACAAATCATATATATTATTTCTCAAAGGTGTTTTTCTCTGGCGTGGCTAGATCTCATTAAATACTTGACCAAAAACATTTTTAAAAATACCCAGTTAAAGCTTATAATTTCTACTTTTGACGAAAAACATGCAAAAATTCGGAAAAAAATATTTTTGTTAATAAAAAAAAAAAAAACAAATCATATATATTATTTCTCAAAGGTGTTTTTTTCTGGCGCGGCTAGATCTCATTAAATACGTGACCAAAAAAAAATGTAACCGACTCCATGTTTCCAGGTTGCCATGGAGTCAGATGAATTGAATATACTTTCTTTAAAAATGAGTGGCAACGACAGATAAAAAATGTAAGAAAAATACACTGCTGGCCACCCAAATTGCAACACCAAGAAAAACAAGAGATATCACAACAAAATTTATTGTGTAGATAACATGTTGACCAAGTAACAAATGATTAAATTTACAGCATTCTATGAAGCGTGGTTCCTGCCAAAATCAGTACCCAGAGTAGCCGCCGTTGTTGGAGATCACAGCTGCCACACGCCTCGGCATTGATTCAAAGAGACTTTGAATGTGTTCTTGGGGTACAGCAGACCAAGCAGCTTCCACACGTTGCCAAAGTTGATCTGGTGTGACAGCTGGGGATGAACTCTGGGTCAGTCGTTGAGCAACCATGGACCACATGTTTTCTATCGGCGAAAGATCCGGAGAGCGCGCCGGCCAGGGAAGCAATTCAATCTGGTGATTGACGAAGAACCCTTGGACAATGCGTGCCACGTGTGGCCGTGCATTATCCTGCTGAAATATGGCTGTTGGCAAGCCCTGAAGGTAAGAAAGGACAACTGGCTCCAACACCTCGGAGATGTAGCGCTGGCTGGTTAAAGTACCGGCAATGCGTACTAGAGGAGTGCGAGAGAGATATCCGATACCGCCCCATACCATAATACCCGGTGCAGGACCAGTGTGACGGTGCATAATGCAGCTGTTCAGCATCCTCTCTCCACGGTGTCTCCAGACTCGAATCCGACCGTCGTGGTGTTGCATACAGAAGCGTGACTCGTCAGTAAAGAGAATTTCATTCCATTCTGTCGTCCACATCCTTCTTTCATCGCACCATTGGCGGCGGAGACGTCTGTGGTTCCGCGTCAGAGGTAGACAAAGCAACGGACGTCTTGCGGACAGACCATTCTGCTGTAAACGACGTCGAATGGTACGCGCAGACACTGGATGATGCGTTACAGACTGAATCTGCTGTGATATGGTTCGTGATGTGACTGAGCGGTCCGTCACTGCCATGCGTACAATCTGCCTGTCATCACGTGACGTGGTGCACTGAGGTCGATGCGGTCGATCACGTCTGTCCGTCGTACCCTCCTGCACCCAACGATCACATATCCGCATCACAGTTGTTTGGTTTCGTCCAATACGACGACCGATTTCCCTGAAAGATAACCCACAATCTCGGTATGCCACTATCCTTCCTCTGTCAAACTCGGATACTTGATCAAAAGATGATCGTTGTTTCCTACGAGGCATAATTTATCGTTTTTTTGAAAAAAAAGCAAGAAAAACACAATTGCTGTACTTGAAACCGTCGAAATCTCCAAGCCTTAAATAGCGCTTTGAGGTGGCGCCACAGGCGCGCTTGATGTGCGTCTGCGCTGAAATTCTAATCATTTGCATATCCCACCTCAGCTAATGCATGTTGTAAATTTCATATTATTTGCATGCTTCCTTCAGGGTGTTGCATTTACGATGGCCAGCAGTGTAGAACAGCTCGGAGTTCTTATTATGTTTTTTTGTATAGATGGTATGCAAACACGTGACTAAACGCCATTTTGTCGTCTGCTATACCTGATTTGGTGAACAAGTTTCCGAATCGTCCACTCAGTTTCAACTGAAGAACAATCAGCAGCTGACCGCATGATGGTCACCAGTTCCGGTTTGAAGCATGTCTGCTGCTGTTGTGACGTCACGTGCATACCATGATTGGATGATTGAAGGTAACTAGAAATACAGTTTTTTTTTTTTTTTGTAAATAGTTTGTAAAATGAATATTTAAATGAGGTTAAAAGAACTTCTTATTTTGTCTTTTCAATCGAACCGTCTCATTTTGATAATTCAGTGAGTTGTATTCATCAGTCACCGGCAGAATATTTTGTTCTATGCCATTTTCTCGAAGGTTTGGCGACATTTTTCTGGCGTTCCCGGGTGGGCGGCTTGAATTGAAACGGGCGCGGCTAGATCTCATTAAATACGTGGCCAAAAAAAAATATATAAAATACCCAGTTAAAGCTTATAATTTCTACTTTTGACGAAAATAGCGCCACCTGTTGGTGACACATGTTTTTTATTCTCTATGAAATGCAAAAATATACAGAAGACGGCGTCTGAATAGCCCTAATACTATCGATATATTCAACTTTAAATGTAAGAGGCGCCACCTTCGATATAAAGATCAGTGGTGCAAACTGTAAATATATACACTAATACTAGCTGACCCGGCAAACATTGTTTTGCCATATAAATTATTCCTAGGATTATATTAGTAGAAAGAAATGACTAACTTATTGTAAGTTTGTGAGGATGTGGTATATGAGTGGAAGAGGCACGGAGCTCTGTGAACGATGCTGGAATATAAAAATAACACAATACCAAACATTTGTATTTTTAATTCATTGTAATGTATTTTTTTAAATTTATATATATCGCTAATTACAATAATTTTACAAAAAAAAAAAATAAAATCAATCTCTTAACGGAATGAGTGTACAATATTTTTTGTTACCCCACCTTTAGCTAACACAAACAAACTGGATGGTTTGCCCACCCGAGAGCATGCCACGTATAATTGTCCGTGTGAAAAACATGGTGTGCTCAAATCTAAGACACAAACAGACATAGTTTGGCCTTGAGACTTATTGATAGTCATTGCAAATGCCAATCTTATTGGAAATTGAAAACGTTTAAATTGAATTGGCACATCCGTGGGTATAATAGGGATCCGTGGTAGTAATATATTTTCACCTCGAAATTTGCCATTTAAAATGACGGCTTCGACAACATTTTTCATTAGTTTTTTAATAACTAATCGCGTGCCGTTACACAGCCGTGGTGGGTTCAAATTACGAAGCAAAATAACCGGAGATCCAACCTTCAGTTGTAAGTTATGCGTCGGCATGCCTGGTAAATCTAATGAGTTTAAAAACTCCGCTGGATAATTCACACCTTCGGTGGCATCGCAAACTGTATCAATAGATTTGTATGACACTAACTCCCCTGGCAATAAATGTTGTATTTCAAGATTCAGTTCGATGACGTCTACATTTTTTGCTGCTAAAATTGCTCTTTCTGCCAGCCACTCATGATTAATATATTGTGTATGTACATCGGGAAATATCTGGTCAATGAGAGCATCGTGCGAATCAGTAATTGTGCAGAAATCGGCCGGTAATTTTATGCATCCAGTTTCATCTACAGTAACTTTTCCATCGCCGATATTTAACAGCTGTTTTGAGAATGCCTCAGCGGATAGATCTCGAAGTATTTGAACGCGCATATTTACTTTCAGTTGTAATTTTTCAACATTACGCCACAGTGGCGATGATTTTAAGCAGGCGTTGATTTCATCAGCATACGTTGAACGTGGGATGACGGGATGTGTTTGTCTAAAATCTCCTGAAAGGAGTACCAGAGTGCCGCCAAATAGTTTGTCCTTGTTTTTAAGATCTTTCATTGTCCTGTTCAACGCCTCAAGCGAATGTTTGTGTGCCATAGTGCATTCATCCCAGATGATAATTTTACCATGTTACCAACGCCCATGGCCACTGTTTCAGCACTGTGGCCATGGGCGATTGTTTTTTTATGTTGCACACTGCATCTGGGTTATTTTGAATATTTAGTGGTAGCTTAAATGCTGAATGAGCTGTTCTGCCTCCATCCAATAAAGTTGCCGCAATACCAGACGATGCAACGGCCAATGCGATGCCATTATTCGATCGTATTTCGGCTAGGATTAGCGAAATAAGGAATGTTTTGCCAGTTCCACCTGGTGCATCCAAAAAAAAAAAAGAATCCACCTTGCCCTGCCGAAACTGCGAGCATAATGCGATCGTAAATGCTTCTTTGTTCCTCATTCATTAGTGGGATATTGCGAGTAACAATCGCTGCCATTTCTGCAGTATTGTATTGTAGTTCTCGATTCATTTCATTATTTATTAAATCAGATACACTACGATTTGGCGAACGCATGCCGAAATGACTGAGTGGTAAGTTGGCAATGATAATGCACAGATCCTCAATAGCAATCAATGCTTCATTGTACATAGCGTCGCTGAATGGTATTGTTAAATCGTTGCACCGTGTACGATGTTCATGCAAAATATCATCACTCATTGAATCTTTATGACTATCCCACAATGTCTCTGCTCGGGCCGGGAAACATGCAGTCAACACTATAGCGAACAGTAGACGAATTTGTTTTGCCGTACAGTTCAATGCTGCTTCAGCAAGCATACATTCCCACTGGTTGTCATCTTCCAGCAAGCCTAGTGCAAGGCATGCTTCTTTATACGTTGGATATTGTTGTCCATTCACTTTACGTATATCTTGAAATGACAATGGGCCGGTAACATTAACCAACAACAGTCGAAGATAAAAGCACTCAGTCTGCTTTGGATTTACTGCAAATACTCGTCCCAAGGTGTTTGATTTATATAAACCGGGACATGCATCAATCGGTGTACCTTGCTTGCGAGGCATCCATTTTTTTGTTTGAGCCCCATGTGAAAAAACTTGGTACTTCTGAATAGAGCAATGTCCGTGCAAAGGCACCAAAAGCATCCGCACGATTACACAATTCAAAAAATTCGGTGAGTGTAGTTTTTGGTGGATTTATAGCATGATCAATCGCTGTCTCGTTTGTAAAATATACGCGCTGGCCGTTCTCAAGATGGAAGGCTAAATGAATAACTGCTGGATCCCGTTCATGAATTGGGAAACCAAAGATACACCAAACAGCTTCACTGGAGCTGATGTATCGGCCCGTTTGATAGAGAGTTATTTCATCATTTTTATTCACTGGAGGAGCATTGTTATTGGTATTTTCAACTCGAAATACAGCCATATCACTGTCTTTATGTACATACTTACAAATGTATTTGATGCTCTTCACGGAACTGCAGAACTCAACGTTAATATGAGCGTCGTATGTTTTGCTCAATAGAGGCGAATATGGCACCACCCAACGATTGTCAATGTCAATATCTATGTTGTTCATATTTTTAGTAAATGATTGTCCGCCATTATCGGGACTCCTTCGACGATATATTGGATATCCGTCAACATTTGTGATCGTATCGTTAGTGAACTTTTTAGGGAAACTTTTGGTGCATTTTCCATCTGCCATGCAAGGCGATGAACGATTCAGGTCACCGCATGGGCCATGAATCATGTTTGCTGTAACAATATCAAACAGCAATTGATCAGTAGACGGATCTGGAATTTCCGCAGAAATTATACTATCGATTTCTTCAGGACGGATTTTGTCGATTAACCAAACCAAAATGTGTGCATGAGGTAATCCCCTCTTTTGCCACTCAACTGAATACATCCAGCAACGTGTGGGACCGAATACATGTAATTTTGTAATGAAACTTATTAAAGACTTTAATTTTTGTCTGAACACACGTGCTGTAATGTCATGACGATGTATTGCATTTTGTCCAGGCAATAACAAAGATGTGATCTCCGGCCATTTTGGATTACACGTGAACGTAATAAATTAACATGGTCGTCCATATTCGCGCACGAACGTCAGAACATCCTGTATGTATTCTTGCATATGACGTGGACTGCCTATATAGGATGATGGTAGAATGACAGAGCTACCAATTTCGGCGGCATCGGCGTTGTTGGCAATAGCATCTCGCAAGTGAATGTATTCTTCCGCACGCAGCTTTTGCTGATTATATCGCAAGTACCGTAATCGTTCGCTCTCTATCTTCACGTACATGTCGACCATGAATTGTTGACAAAGCTCACGACATCGTAGAATGACGTTATCCTGACCGGGTCTAATCATTAACCGATAAGCATAAAAATCCTTCGAACTAACGTTCTTGCTTGTTTCGGCTCCTGTAATGATATATATGAATAAAAACAAATACTAATTAATCATTAACAATTGTTAAGTTTAATGAATTACGATTAATAAATTAAGTTTTTGGTAAATGAGTAATGATCAAGTTCATAATGAATATAGTACCTGTTGTGGGATCTCGTTGTTTAATATTTATGCAATACCCGCCTTGTCCCTTCCAGAATATTAGTGGATATTGGAGAGCGTCATATGAACGGTGTGTATCAGCAATGAACTGCAGATTATTACTTCTTCTACGAATCACAATTTCTCGTGTAGCTGTACAATCGCCAACCATGATTCCAGCAACGTCGTCAACAATAGGTGCGTTAAATCTACGAATATGCTCCCCTACGAATATGCTTTATCAGGATTGATGACAATAGCATGATTATCACTTTGTAATTTGTGCATGTGTGATTTGAATAATTTCAACAATTCATTGTGTTCATTTAATAGAGCATCCAGCTCGCTGACGATACGTCTTGCAAAAACTGAATTAAGGTTATTGTAGCCGCAACGTGCATCCACGCGTGCATCCTCACCACCCATAAAGTAAATTCGTAAAAATTTATGTGGTTCGTTTGGCATTGGCAGCAATGAACCCACTTTGTGATAAATTTGGCCTTTGATTTTAAATGTTGACCATTTACAGCGCTATTTTTAACTATTTCTGTTGCTCCGAACGAAGTCATTTGGAAACATGAATTGAATGCTCGAATTGACTTTAGGAACAGGTTGGAATCTAGATCAGTGCCGATAAGTAAACCGTTCAATGGCTCAGGTGGTGTTTGAATTATAAGCAGCTGCACCTTTCCGGACGCGCAACACATTCCGGCTGGCTCATTTTTTAATTTAAGAGCATTACAATGCGGACATTCCTTATCCATAGCACCAATTACTACTTTTGAATGAGCATAATATTGAACATCGGGTTCATACTGGAACGCTAGACGCAGGAATGAAGCAGATGTAAATGATCGATGTACCTGTTTGCGGTATTGTTCATTTGCTCTGAGTCTGCTAACTATAAAATAGCGTGCTTGTCTTTGTTCTAATCTTCTTTGTTCATTTCGTTCAGATCGTGCATCTTCTGATTCTGCTTGACGCAATTGAGCCATGCGCACACGCACATTAGTATTATCTTGCTGCTGCTGTTCTTCTGTCCTTTGGGCTCTTATATTTCGCTTGCCTGCAGTTCTGCGTGTTTTCCTGCCCAAAGAAGCCTCTTTGCGTCTTTTTGGCATTGTCCACGGTTTAAAACACACATAAATAGAACAAATTGAATTATTTTATGATGAAAAACAGTAATAATGTATTAATATTTATTTTTTGATTGTATTTATACGTATATATTATATTAAGTGTACATCGTGTATATTTTCTATTATTATTTTACGTACCTTTTACAATGTTTTTCTTTTGAAATGATTCTTACAAAATTTTGCACACACTCATAATAAAAATAATTTATACGTGTAACCATGGAGCTAGAGAGTATAAGGAAGGAAGAACTAATACTGTAAGAAGTAACCCTATTTTTCTCTTCCTTTTATTCTCCGATAATCCCCACCAATTCGCCGAGCGCGCCATCTATCCGCCTGGTATACTTTTGTAGACTCTAGAAAAAAAATCTTTGTTGCAACTAATTTACGCAGATTGCGAGTGGCAACAACTATGAATAAAATAATAATATGGTTTTTAGAACAACAATGTTTAGGAAGTTTAATCTGCTTTAGTAAGGAAATACATACTTTTAAAATTCCGCAAGTTGAAAGTTATTTTAACATTAAATAATATTTTATGAGACAGCAACCGCTACACTTTAATTTCATAGTCTCTCTCTTGAGGAGGTAGCGCCGTTTAGGAGCTATCGTGTTCGCACACACACACACACACACACACACACACACACACATCTCGTACAAATAGCATAAATGAATTCAGAAGACCTCAAAACGTGTAAATACACCAAAATCTCGAAGTTGAATTTTTTCATGATTACAATACTTTCCTTACATGGTACATGTTCGGAAAGTAAAAAGAGTTAAAATCTGAAACACTTTCAGGTTTTAAATACGCACTATAGTGCTACATATTAAAATCGTATCATAATTTATACGTCGTCCCTTTCTTACTTATTCCATTAAGTTGCAAAAGTGTATCGTTATTCATGAATGTGCTGTAAATTTCTTGTTTCGTAAAACCCATCTTTGGAATCGAAATCTATCTTAAAATTGCCTACTAAGACTATTTTACAATCTACGCCAAGTATATTACAACTATACTTCATCGTTTTATATCTTGTTTCGAATGTGCAACATAATCCATGAGTGTACCGGTTTGTCTTTCTTGGGTTGATTCCCACTTTAACGCCTGGACTCTCGCCAAGGTTTGCGATCATTAAACATATGCAGTTACCCTGACGATTTTTTGCTTTTATGTGGCAATCGTAACTTAGAATTAAAATGGCGATTTGGAACAACATGTAAGTACAGCATGCCGTTACAATTTTATTTATTTTGGATTGCCAATTAATGAAGTTTTAATAATTAAGGGTCTTCAACTTCCTTAACTGGTGCGTTTATCGCTAGTTTGTTTACTTTAATTGTCATCTAGTTCTTTTGGGCGCGTTGAAACGGTACTTACGTATTAACTCGGCGGTCACTTCCGCCAAACTACTTTTTCATAGATTTTAAATACATTGCCAATCGTATTCCAAACCATCAACAATTTCATGTGCCCGGCATTTATCTTGGTGAAAAAATTGCTTGTCTTGGCGGACCGCCTGGAAAATACGTATGTACCGTTGAAACTTGTGCATAACTCCCAGAGACCCATGACTGCAAAGCTCGCCAAAGTACGGGAATTTTTTAGGTTGGCGAGAGTGGGGGCGCTAAAATAGGAATCAACTCTTTCTTGTACCATAAAACACATCTTTGGAATCGAAATCTATCTTAAAATCGCCACCTGAAACTGTTTAGAATTTCCTCCAGGCATGTTCTTCCTGTAGGCATATTCCAACTATACCGCAAAGACATTTTAAATACTGTTTGGAATGGAAATCATAATCCATGAGTGTACCGTGTTTTCCTTTCTTGTTCCACAGAGCACTTCTTCCGAATAGAAATCTATATTAAAATCGCCTAATAAAACTCTTTTACAATATACGCCAGGCGTTTTCTAACTATACGCGAAATATATTTATAATAAATTGTCGCGTTTTGGCACCACATTTAGCGATCAATTATCAAAAATTGCAAACCTTGTGCGACTTTCAACATTTTATTAACTCCCCCCCCCTCTCCACATTATCTGGCAAACACATTTGAAAAGTGATTCGACACGCTAATGTCTACACAGAAATCCTGATTGAAATGAATAGCACTCGGGGGCTAAACATTTTGTGGTGGACCGCCCTTATGACTTAGGGGTATGAGACATAGTTAAAAACCTATTCTATGACCTAACGAATATACATAGAAAATTTCATTAAAATTGGTCGAGTGGTTTCGGAGGAGTTAGGTGACTAACACTGTGACAGGAGAATTTTATATATTAGACATATATATTTATATATTGATATACAATTAACATTAAGTAGATTTACTGTATGCTTATAACTATTAACTGCTAAAATTGTTTTTAAAGAGGTTTTATAAAATAAAAAAGTTAAAATAAATTTAATTCTGTTAAAATAAATCTCTACTTTTTGAATGATTTCCAATCAAACATCTAATTGACCCGTGGAAATATTTAACAGAATATTATGTACTTTTATAGACGCATTTATTCATTTTAACACTATATTTACAGTTGCAGTATCTCTCTATTCTAAAAAAAAGTAAAGGCCGCTGTCGCCGTCAAAGCTTGTTGACCTAACTCCTCCTAAACCGTAGGGATTTGAGTTTCGACTAAGGTGCCCACAGATTCGAAAAATTCCGAGGAACCTGCTAAGCTGATTTAAATTTCGAAAATCCAATTATTTTAGAAGATATTAATAAAAAAATGAAAAAATAAACCGAATGGTTGCCAAATTGGGCATAAAATCATTCATTCCTTTGCAACAAAGCGTTTCCAAGCATCTATAGAATCGCGTGAAATTTGCAAACATGAGTTAGAATTACGCCCATTTTACGCCAAAATAAAAACTATATGAAATAAGTAACTCAATGTGTTACACAAAGTTGACAATTTTCAAATAGTAAGTTCGCTTAGACAACAGGAGTTTAGAATGAGCGATTATTCATTTTCCCAAAACAGAATAACTAATATCTTGAAAATGAAAAATAATTAAAATCCAGATTATTTTAAAGCCGGTTCTCGTCCAGCTGTATTATTTGCTACCAGTAGAAATATTTGGCGGCGTTAACTATGCAATTATAGCAGTTATGGTACACTTTGGATATTTGCTAGTGCGACGAGATGGTATAATTCGTGGTATTAAGTACGCCAATCTGCAAACGATTATGTAAATGAAAATATGGATAACGGTTTTCCGGTAACCTTAAATGAACAGTAAATATAGGTTGTGAGCATGTGTAAATCGCCAAATAATGAAAAGTCGCCATGGGTGGCAGGCTATTCTATCTGTTCCGTAGCTTTTATTAACTTTACATGTACGCAAGTCGCCAAATAATGAAAAATTGCCATGGGTGGCAAATTCGCAAGGTGTCCAATAGGTTTTACATTATTAAAAATACAGCTGAAACAGATGTTCTGATTTTATTACGCTTTAGCTCCTAATTAATATAACTTTTGAATGGCAACATTAAATATCATTGTGTTTCTGAGGAGTGCAAATAATTTTTCCAGCGATTATAAGCGGAGTCCGCAATCCAGGTGGAGTATAGCTCAGGACCCGTACAACACGGATTCCCATAACAAAATATCTTCCGTGTTATGAGGGGTAGGGGGGTCTACTGTAGTGTGAAGTTTAAATTTTTATGTACCAATGAAGATGCAAGAACCAAGCAATGTGTAGCTTAGCTCAGTAACAGTCTGTCTGATCCAATCTTCGGGTTTTGTCTGTTGAAATTATGTCTTTTTTACGAATAAGCCTGATTAGGGGCAGAATCCCTCATACGAAAAGCGAGCGTAGCGAGTCTGGGGGCCTTGGCCCCTAGTTAAATACAATATTGTGCGAAATTTTCGCACGGGTCAGCTAGTTGTTTTTAAAAGAAAATTTTCTCTATCCGATGATACAAATGCCATTTTGTTGCAAGTGTTATTACCGCAGTTATTACGAATTAGGTGAGAAAAAAATGCCAAAAATCGCATTAAAAAAATTCTAGGTCGAATTTTGAAAAAATCGCTTCGAGGTGCATAACTTCATGTTTAGAACTTCTCGGGTAATAAATTTAGTGTTTCTAGGAGTAGCTGTTTGTCCGTAACGCCGCCGACAGACAGACACACAAACCCACAGACATCTTCTTTAATAAGTATAGAAGTGTCATTATATCGGAGAGTATTTTGTTTTGGCTTTTTAGCAGTAAGGTTATAGGGTTGTGAAGGAAAGTGAAAAGCACGAGGGTAGGAACGGGTGTAGTAATTTAAGTTATTTAAAGTTCAACTAGCTGAGTTCCCATTCAACGCACGGTAGGAAATGAAAATGTTTCTTACGTGACATAAAAAAAAGTACTTCAGTGTCGTAAAAGAAAAGAAAAGCTTAACGGTTTACAGTGAAAATTCTTCACTTTTAAAATATCCCATTTCTATATCATACTGTTTTTAGGTTTAAGTTATAGAATTAATTCATTAGACACGACATGACGTGGAAAACAGTTTTACTTTATAGTTATTTTGCTCATTTTACTCTCACTTGCAACAGAGCTCATTAAAGTTAATTTGAGATGTTGGGGTTATTTCTAGCTAATAGGTATTTCAAACATTTTTCTGAGCTATTTTGCTAATGAATGTAAATTTTGTGCAAGGGCTTTCTAAGTTGCTAGAATTCAGCCAAAAAAAAGTATATCTAATATCTATATATCACCAAAAGTCATCAAAACTTGGCGACATTTCCCGCGATTTTTGGGAATATATACGACGACCGTAGTCAAACTAATAACGAATGTTATGTAATACGTTAATTAGTATTTTCCACCTTGTGGCGACTGGGAATTTCTGACGATTTAAAAAAATGCGTTTCCTTTCCTTAGTATGGTTGCTTGAAAAATCACAGTGCTCAAAATTCCCCAAGGGTAGCTCGCGCAATAAACAAAATGCTTTGAATTTAGTAAATTTTTACGCCAAAGCCTTTTAACTTAATTAGATTTCTAACTCATTTTTAAACTCATGACGTCAAAATCGCGTCATTCTCAGTTGCAATATCTAACATGAATTAGTGAAAGAAGGGAAAAAAACACACGTTATTTTACTTTTCTTCAGCATCTGATAATGTGGAAGTTTATTATTTCGCCAGTGGTGTTATTGTTTGCCAAAGCTTGTTAACCTAATTAGGATTTCTAATGCATTTTTAAACTTGTGACATCAAAATGACGTTAATTTCATTTATGATATGGATCGCTAGCATATAGATGGTATGTCACATGATAACTATTTTACCCAATCGGAAATTGAAAAAGGTTTTTTTAGGCGAAAATTATTGAAAAAATAGAAAAAATCGTGGGACGATTGGATTTTCAGAATTTTAAAGTTGATTACGAACAATTCTATGTCGTTTTACATATCTGTACAAAATTTCAAGCCGATCGGTCGAAAAGTGTGGAAGGAGTTCCCGGACAAACTTACTAACTTTAACATTTATATAATAGATGTTAATTAGTATTTTCCAACTCTTGACGACTTTTGAATTTCCGACAATTTTAAAAAATGCGTTTCCTTTCGTTGTTGGTTGGTTTTATTTTCGTTATGGTTGCTTCAAAATTCATACTGCTCAAAAATCGCCAAGGTTAGCTCGCGCAATAAACGAAATGCTTTGCATTTAGTACATTTTTTGCGTCAAAGCCTTTTAACCTAGTTAGATTTCTAACTCATTTTTAAACTCATGACGTCAAAATTGCGTTATTCTCAGTTGCAATATCTAACATGAATTACTGAAAGAAGACGAAGAAGAAAAAACACGTTATTTTACTTTTCTACAGCATCCGATAGAAGTTTATTATTTACGCTCGTGGTGTAACTTTTTCTAAAAGCTTGTTAAGGATTTCTAATGCATTTTTACACGCGTGAGATCAAAATGACGTCAATCTCACTTGAATTATTGAAGATAATAAATAAATAAATCTAACTTTCTCAACTATGCCCACTAATGTGATCAAATCGGACATTTGAGTAGCTCTCTTACCCTGAAAATTGCGAAAAATTGTAAAAAAAAAAATGGGGAACAGGTGGATTTCCAGAATTTTAAAGTAGCCTACGACTTGTCCTGTACCGTTCTACATGCCTGTACAAAATTTCAAGCCGATCGGCCAACGGTATGGGAGGAGTTCCCGGACGAACAAACAAACTTTTACATTTATAAAATAGATTTATTTATTTTTTTTCGGGGGGGGGGGGTTCCAATGAATGTAGTTTTAATAATTAAGTGTCTTGAAATTCTTTAACTGGTGCGTTTATCGCTAATTTGTCCCCTTTAGTTTTCATCTAGTTCACTTGGGAGATTTGAAACTTAGGCATAACTCCTCAAACCCATGACTGCAAAACTCGCCAAGATCGGCGATTTTTTAGGTGGCCGAAAGTGATTGGTGATAAGTGCTCAACTGATTCAGCATCCGACATGATTAAGCTGATGTTTTCATAAGAAAACTGCCAAATGAATACAGCTATTTATATTGTTGTGATAATTCATCGTAAAGGAATGAAGATGCAGTTAGATTAAAACTTAACAATTTATTTTAGCATTTTCAATACAAACATACAAATAGCTAGTGCGCGGTTCAGTGACTGACTGACTACTGACTGACTTGGAGGTCGTAAAGAAAGGGAATACCTCGGAGGTAAGTTGTTGCCAATATCTAGGTGTTAAAAATTCCGGTGCTGCCAAAACATAAACTATGAATATTTTCTAGATGAAGGTAATTTTCCTATGAGCCTGCTACGGTCAGGCACCGCCATCTCTCGTTGGCATTGAGAAATATTTGAGTAGTAAACAAATCTAATTGTATAATCACAACAATATAATTTCGGAAAAACGCATGACCTGAAATCTTAAAACTCCTGTTATCCACCCGATCGTATCAGCAATTTTAAAATTTATGAACTTTAAGAAATACATTTTGACTTAATTCTTCTTCATGCTTTTTAATTTGATGTGAAAATGACGTAATATCTTATGAGATCTCGTACTTATGTGTGAATACAGGCTTTTATTCTGGTTACTGATTGGTCGAGGAGAGTATTATGGTCAAAGCGCGTGGTCAAACTGCATCAGAAACGACTTCAAGAATCTGTCGCGAGCTGCCTTAGCATTTTAATATTACATCTGTGGGCCCGTTCGAGAATTCACCGGTGGGTTATGCACCGGTGCTACCGGTTGCGGTCATTCTTCGGTTAAGTGACGTCACGGTTATCAACCGGTTTCGGTCATCCTCACCACATCGGATTCTAAGCCGAGAAAACAAAAATAAACGCTGGCAACACTACGCTAATGACCGGAATAACTGGGAATAACCCACCTCGCTAGCAGGGTCATTCTGGTTGCGCTCTGGTCACGCTGAGCAGACAACCGCTGCATGACCGAAACGTTTTCGAACGCGGTTACTTCTAGAGCTCCGCCTTTTCGAACGCTCTGGTCGTGCACCGGTAACACCGGTGCACAACCGATGAATTCTCGAACCTGCCCTGAGTGTTGTAATTTGTAAACTGTTGTGTGCACTTAATTATTGTTATTTTGACTGTGCATAGTCAATCTATAATGAGGTAATTTTTCATGTAAGGTGAGTTTGCACAAAGGTTTGAAAAATTATTCAAAATACCAGGAATATTTCTAATAGTTAAAAGATTTCTATTGATTTTTTGTATTTATGTGCACAGAAGAGATGTTAGAGTTTATGAAATTCTAAGTAAATTTTAAGTTATACATGAGATTGAGTTTAATTAGGCAATCTTGTGTTTTTCTACTGCGTCGAGTAGAAAGTGAAATTTCAGTAATTAATTAATTGTGTTTAAAATCTGTATTTCTCAAATTTACTGATTAGATATTGGTGATAGGATTTTGTTAAAGTGTGTTGTTTATGTAATGTCGTTCGTAAAAAAAGTAAACAAAACAATCAAAAATACGCTGCAATTGTTAGCAGATGAGTTTGATACTAGTGGAACGGCTAGGAACAGAGAGATTATACAGGCTATCATTAGCGCCTCGGATTATGATGAGGAAACCGCGAGGGGATTTTCTAGAATGGATAGAAAAGGAGCTCGAATCAGAGAGATTAGCAAAAGAAAAAGAGCTAGAAAAAGACAAAGTGAGACAATACGAGTTAGAAAAACTCAAATTACAATCTGTGGTCGAAACCGGCAGTGTTGTTGCTTCTACGATCTCTGATCATGAATCGGTTCCACGTAGGTCAAATCCTGAAAGACCTAGGGTCGAAATTCGATCCTAAACAAATCGATATATCCTTATTCATGATGATTTTTGAACACCAAGCAGGCAAGGAAAAGCTGGAGGAAGAGAATTGGGTGTCTCAGTTAATTCCATTTTTGCCCCCAGATATTGCGGAAATAATTGTGAAAGAACCTCAGGAAAAAACAGATGATTTTCAGCACATTAATAAGTGCTAGAGCGCTAAGGAACAAGTTCGAATGTCATGACCGAAAACCGAACGCGCCGTGGTCGGACTGAGTTTATGAGCTTGGGGGATATTTAGAGAATTGGCTAGAAACGTTACAGATTAAAGATTTTGAGACTTTAAAAGAATTGATGCTCACAGAGCTGATAAAAAAACGCGTTCCGGTAAATATGCGCGAACATTATGTAGACATATGGTCAACGAAGTCGCGACTCTACTGAAAAATGCGATAAATTTGAGGCAGTCCGAAAAGACCAAAGAAAAGTAGAACCCAGAAATTTTGGTAGGAATTCATTCAGAACGCATGATAAATTCAGCCAGAATCAGAGGAAATTTAATAGGGAGGTCGGAGTCGGTAAAAAAAGAAAAAGGCATCTCGAAGGACGATGAAAAAAAAATGAAAATGCTGATAGACAAAGGAATGTAGTATGTTATCTATGTAAAAATATCCGACATATTATACCTATCTGTACAGAAAACCCAGATAGACAGAAGCATCCTGTACATAATTTAAATGCAGAAAATTTTTTAGAAGAGGGTTTCGAACCGTATATTACCTAGTAAAGCTGTCATTAATGGTGAATAACGGGAATATCGCTGACATAGCGGGACATGTATAGATTTATGTGAAAGTGATATGATTTCTCGGGAAGATTTGTTACCAGATCATGTCTGGATTAAACAACCCTTGGACGCCACATGTAAATGTTTGCCCTTAGCTAAGATCGTAATCGAAGGCGAATTTGGAAGAATTGAGACTAAATTTGCTGTAAAACCGGCTGAGTTAAGTCTAGGTTTGTATTTAATGGGAAATCACACCGCTAAACTAATTGAGGAACAGGAAGGCGCGGAAAATAAGGAGATAAATAGTAAACAGAAAATGTCTAAATAAATTGAATTTCAACGCTTGGAGGACATAAATGATAATCTCATTTCTCCAGAAGCAGCAGGAATAGATGACGAGGGAGTTCTAACAATAGAAGAGGGGGACGCGCTAATCCCTTCGCTTGAGGGCTCGGGAAAATCGTCACTTGCTAACATTACCAAAGAGGATGTGACGAATGGAGTGACCTGCGCTTAAAGAACTGAGGAAAAAATCTGAAAATTAAAGGGAGACAGAATTTGAAATTCGAAACGACAAGTTAGTAAGAATTTCGATATCGAAAAGTGGCGAAGAAAAAATACACCTTTGCGTTCCCAGTGTTTAAGGGAGAAATATTAAATTTATGGCACTCTTCGTTATCAGGTCATTTGGGGTTGACAAAAAGTAAAGAAAGAATACTTGCCCATTTTTTTTCTGGCTTAATTGCTGTAAACATATAGAAGACTATGTTAGGACATGTGATACGTGTCAAAAAGTGGGAAACCATCGAGACAAAAAGAAATCGCCAATAAAGTTGGTCCCCATAATTTCCGAACCGTTTTGACATTTGTCAGTTGATATAATCAGACATTCAATTGTTAGTGAAAATAATAATAGGTATGCATTAACTTCTTTGTGTTTGACTTCGAAATTTTGTTACGCCATTCCAATGAAAGATGTAACTTCAGATTTTTTCTAAGACGAGCTTCCCTCGGAAAATTCAGTGCGACCTCGGTACCTCGTTTACGAGCGAATTAACGACATTGTTTTTCAATAAATGTGATATACGTGTCAGTAACTCCTCAATCTGTCATCCACAGAGTACTTGTGTACAAAGAATGCACTCGACTTTAAAACGCGTCATTAAAGTATTGTATTTAGAGTCCGGAAGTGACTGGGAAAAAGCTTTGCCAGTGGCACTTTTTGCCCTGCGTATACTTACGAACAAAAGCACGGGTTATAGTCCAGGGGAAATCATATACGGGGAAAATCTCAGGATGCCGCATACAGTAGTTTACAGAAATTGGACGAACGAGGATTAATCAAAATGTTGTGGACTACATCTTAGAATTAAATAGACTAGAACTATGCCAGGATTTAGCCGTAGCCATTATGCCAGGATTTAGCCGTAGAACAAATGACGGCATGCCAACAGAAGAGAAAATTGTGGTATAATAGGAATGCTGTTTCTCGTAAATTCAAAGTCGGTGATCTTGTGTTGGTGCTAGCCATGGCGAAGTTCCACAAAATGGCAGTAAATTGGTTAGGGCCAGGTGTGGTTACGAGCGTAATTTCAGACACCATTTACACTGTTGATATTCCGGAAAAGATAAATAAAAATACTATTTACCATGTAAATTTAATGAAGCCTTATCATAAGAGACCGGAATACGTAAATTTAATGTCAGGGGACGATAGCGAGGAAATTGAGGAAACGGCGGGGATTCCGTATCCTTACCCGATCCTACTCAGTTCGACTTCGCCGAATTAGTAAGGCAAAGTAATTTGGAAAGAAAAATATCTACAGAGCAAATCGGTGCTTTACAAAATTTATTAGGTAAGCATCGCAAAGTGTTTTCGACGGATCCCAGAACTATACTCTTGGTAGAAATGGAGATAAAGTTAATTGATGAAAAACCAATAAGAGCTAAGCCGTACCATATGTCGCCTAGGCAAACGGAAATTCTCCGGAATGAGATAAAACGTCTGTTAGAGCTAGGAGTGATCGAAGTGGGCCAGTCGGATCTCTCTTCGCCTATGATCTTAGTAGAGAGTCCCGGAAAAGATCCTCATCTGTGTATAGACTATCGGGCGTTAAATGCTAAAACCCAGATCGAATTTTTTCCTTTACCAAATATTGAGGAAATTGTGGAAAGGTTGAGGGCGGCGTCCTTTATTTCAATGATGGATTTAACTAAGGGATATTTCCAAATAGCGCTCTCAGAAAAAGCTCAAAGGTATGCGGCTTTTGTTACTCCCTTTGGAATCTATATTCCGAAAAGAATGATGTTCGGGTTGGTCAATGCGCCATTTTACTTTTGTAAATTAATTAGTATCGTGTTAGGAGGATTAGAATGTTTTGCACTGCCGTATATAGATGACATTGCAATTTTTTCTAACGACTAGGATCAGCATATGAAACATCTTGATGTGGTGTTAAATAGATCATATGAGGCAGGTCTGAAGGTTAAGCTGACAAAATGTAAGGTCGCACAGAACCACGTTCGGTTTCTAGGACGCGAGGGGGCTCCAGTAAACGATCACCGAGGCAGGCAAAAATTAAAGCTATCCAGGATTTCCCGACTCAAAAAATGAAAACCTAGGTGCGGGTGTTCCTCGGATTATGTGGCTATTATCAGAGCTATATAAATCAATATGCGTTTCTAGTGGCACCTTTAAATGATACTTTGAAAGGTAAAGTAAAATGGAGAAGATAGAATGGAGTGAGGGATGCGAACGAGCATGTCAAGCCCTGAAAGCGGAACTTACCAAAAGCCTCATCTTATTCTCGAAGAGTTTCTAGTATAGATAGGCGCGAGTTTGTAAAGGTGCAGGAATTGTTCTAGCTCAAGTATTTGAGGGAGAACATCCGATAGTGTATCTAAACTAAAGCGACCATATTTCTAAACAGTAATTTGGGGACAAATCAAGCATTGTCCTCGAATCTAAACAAAACTTGGGGACACTGGAAAATATTTTCGAGGACACAACAACAACATATTACCATGTACACCCTCCAAAAAAAAAAAGTATTCGAATAAGAGATAAATTTCCTATTTTAGATTTGCGAATAATAATTGAGTTTTTGAAAAACGTAAAACGTGACAGAAATATGGAAAGTCATATTTATACATAGCCTAATTCATATTCTATGATAAATAATTTTTAATATATGAAACCAACGTAGGAAATTTTAACTAGAATAATTTTTTTCGAGGGTGTATATCAGTATACCCATATTCTAAATCTTGACTGACTTTGATACTTAAAAATGAACTCTAATAGCTATTTATATCAATTGTGTATTCTTATTTCTAATAAATTAATGAAAGTATTTCATTCATTTATAAATATTTATTTAAGCCAGAAGTATGAAAGGAACATCATGTTGAAATATTGCAATTTATTCAAAATTTAACTCTTGGAATAGTATTTGTATTTTTCAGAAGACATTGCTTTTTACATTGGATAATTTTTCATGAAACTTTGTGCACCCTCTAAAAAAAGTATTCGAGTGCAAGAAAATTTTCGTACGTCAATTTCAAGCATGGTTCTTCATGAAAAAAGGATTAATCATTAACAAAACTGAAATGGGAAATTTGGTTCATAGTCGGATACTTTATTGAATATCTGTATACGCTACACACACAATGACAACAAACGCTTTCAAAGATCGAATTTCATTTTTTCTCTGAGTAGATGGCGCTTTTAGTTGGTTTATTTTTCTTATTTCTTCAGTTTTTTCTGAAAGAAATAAACTAAACGGAAACTTTAAAGGAAAAAAAGTACAAATCTTTAAATTTGGGGACAAAGTATTTTTGGGGACAAAATGAAAAAAAGATCTATATTTGGGGACTGTCCTGGAATTTCGAGGACGTATGGTCACCTTCAGCATTGCCCTCGAATCTAAGCAAAACTTGGGGACACTAGAAAATATTTTCGAGGACACAACATATTACCATGTACACCCTCCAAAAAAAGTATTCGAGTAAGAGATAAATTTACTATTTTAGATTTGCGAATAATAATTGAGTGTTTGAAAAACGTAAAACGTGACAGAAATATGAAAAGTCATATTTATGCATAGCCTAATTCATATTCTATGATAAATAATTTTTAATATACGAAACCAACGGAGGAAGTTTTTACTCGAATACTTTTTTTGGAAAGTGTATACCAGTATAATCATACTTTACACCTTGACTGACTTTGATACTTGAAAATGAACTCTATTAGCTCTTTATATCAATTCTGTATTCTTATTTCTAATAAATTAAAGGAAGTATTTCATTTATTTAAACCAGAAGCATGAAAGGAACATCATGTTGAAATATTGCAATTTATTCAAAATTTAACTATTGGAATAGTATTTGTATTTTTCAGAAGACATTGCTTTTTACATTGTATCATTTTGTGATAATATTTCATGAAACTTTGTACACCCTCTAAAAAAAGTATTCGAGTGCAAGAAAATTTTCTTACGTCAATTTCAAGTATGGTTCTTCATGAAAAGTGATTAATCATTAACAAAACTGAAATGGGAAATTTGGCTCATAGTCGGATACTTTATTGAATGTCTGTACACGCTACACACACAATGACAACAAACGTTTTCAGGGATCGAATTTCATTGTTTCTCTGAGTAGATGGCTCTTTTAGTTGGTTTATTTTCTTATTTCTTCAGTTTTTTCTGAAAGAAATAAACTAAACGGAAACTTTCAGGGAAAAAAAGTACAAATCTTTAAATTTGGGGACATTTGAGGACAAAGTATTTTTGGGGACAAAGTGAAAAAACGATCCATATTTGGGGATTGTCCTCGAATTTCGAGGACGTATGGTCACCTTAATCTAAACAGAAAGTTCTCTAAGGCGGAGTGAAACTATAGCACTATCGAGCGAGAGCTAGCTGCTATAATTTTTGGAGTAAAACAGTTGAACCATTACTTGTATGGGGACCATTTTATTTTACAAACTGACCATAATCCGTTGGTCTAGCTAAATAAAATGGTAGGAACAAATTCCCGATTAACGAGGTGGGCGCTGTGTTTGCAGCAGTACAATTTTGAAATTGTACATAAGCCTGGGAGGAAATGCAAATGCTCTTAGCCATGCAAATTAGGGTAGCTAATGAAGGCATGTATAATCTCTAGCTTCAGAATTGTATATACTAGTATTAATTACATTCTAAAATTGCTTTGCATATTTGTATTTTCAATCATTCATTAAGTGTTTAGAATTATGTAGCATTTTTTATTTGTGCATAAAGAAATAGGCCTCGACATTGCTAAAACGCAAATTACGCAGTTTGAAAAGAAAAAGGGAGGAGGGTAAAACTCTCTGATATTGTGATGCTTGATAGTGTAACTGGGGGCTTGTACTCCAATCTTCCCAAACTCGTATTGTTGTATCCAGTTTAAGACCGAATTTTTGCTCTCAGAAATAGCAAAAATCTCTTCGGAGGTGGAAGGAGTTGTGGCAAGCGAGATCACTTCGAAACTTTCACGAAAATCCAGGTCTCCAACCAGTCATGGAGTATTATTGCAATAGGAGATTCGAACCCTTTTGCTAACCTTCCCACGCCAAGAAGAATCACATTTGGAAATGCCAGATACGACCATGTGGTATACATTGCCAATTTTACGGACTATTTCATTCTCGGACTGGACTTTTTAAAATCACACAAATTTATTTTGGACTTAAAGAATAATGAGCTTCGTTCAGACTCAGAAGAAATAGCAGCATTTGACATTAAAATGAAGCCGTTTTACCTGTTCAGCAAACAATAGCCCAAACTGGCATCACTCTACCTCCAAGAATTGATTCTATAATTTATGGAACAGTAAAAGAAAGCAATAAATTCCGATTTGAATTCTGTCAGAGGAGTACTTGTGGGTGCAACACTTGCGGATTTGTCGAGACCTTCCAGTTAGAGTGGCGAATGTGACCGACAAGTCGAAGTTGATAAAGAAAAATGAAGTTTTCGCAACATGCACTCCTGTTACTTGCATTAATAAGAACTCCAGCCTAACGACAGCTAAATCCTCTGAGTGTCTGGCGAAGGAATTATTATAAGACGTGGAGTTAACGGCAGAACAGAGAAGCACTGCGGAGAAAGTAATAGCTGAATTTGAAGACCTCTTCTATTACTTCGGGTGACTTTGGTCATACGAA
Source organism: Cheiracanthium punctorium (assembly GCA_038373885.1). Taxonomy (NCBI): domain Eukaryota; kingdom Metazoa; phylum Arthropoda; class Arachnida; order Araneae; family Cheiracanthiidae; genus Cheiracanthium; species Cheiracanthium punctorium. Next base: position 195,280 of record JAWZYV010011672.1, read on the forward strand.
GTTAACGCAACAATGAATAGATACAGGCAGCCATTCTCCCATCAAGCAACATCCCAGGCGGTTGAAGTTTGCTAAGCAAGAAGAGGTGAACAGCTTTTAGAGGAGATGCGGCGTGATGACATAATCGAACTATCGACTAGCCCCTGGTCCGCGCCGATTTTTTTCGTCCCGAAGGATGGTTCCAGCGTTGACTATAGACGTCTGAATGACATTACTAAAAAGACAGCTACCCTCTTCCCAGAATAGATTACACTTTATCGGGAAATGAATGGTTCGCCACTCTGGATCTCAAGAGTGGCTACAGGCAAGTAGAAATTCATCCCGATGATCGTGAAAAGACTGAGTTCACTACTGGACAAGGTTTATACCAGTTCAAAGTTTAACCTTTTGGACTTTGCAACGCACCGGCTTCATTCGAGTGTTTTATGGAGACAGTGTTGAGAGGACTTTCCTACGAAGCATGTCTCGTGTACTTGGACGACATCATTATCGTTGGAAAGACTTTCGAAGAACATCTAGAAAACATCAGAAAAGTGCTGCAGAAATTAAAGGAGACAAACTTGAAACTGAGTCCGTCTACGTGCATTCTGTTTCGTCGGGAAGTACGTTATCTTGGGCACATAATATCAGCCCACAGAGTCCTAACCTAACCGATTCCGAAAAGACAACTGCAGTCAACTGGAGTCGTCCTGGGAATGTCCATGAGTTACGAAGTTTTCTCGGACTGTGTACTTATTATCGAAAATTCGTGAAGGGTTTTTTTCAAATTGTAAGACCACTTCACAAATTGACCGAAACTGGACAAAAATGCCAATGGACTAAAGAATGCGAGGATGCATTCAACGAACTGAAGACGGCCTTAACATCTGCGCCGATCTTATCGTATCCTCACCCTGACAAGCCATTTATCTTGGACACAGATGCAAGTAAAGAGAGTGTCGGAGCAGTTTTGTCCCAGGTATCCCAGGCCAAGAGCACATCATAGCTTATTGGAGCAAATGCCTTTCGAAGGCAGAACGTAACTATTGTGTTACGAGTAAGGAACTTCTTGCTATCGCTAAGACCATAGAGCATTTCCATCATTATTTGTACAGCCGAAAGCGCCTGCTCCGAACGGACCATGCCTCTTTAAACTTGGCTTTTGAACTTCAAGAATCCGGAGGGCCAGATAGCCAGGTGAATAAAGAGATTACAAGAACATAACATAGAAATACATCCTCGGAAAGGAGCGTCTCATGGAAACGCAGATGCTTTATCGAGAAGGCCCTGCATAGACAGTTGTCGTTATTGCTCCAGGGCGGAGAAAAATTATCATCAGAAATATCACGTTGTCCGCCAAGTTACATCATCGGCACCATCCCAAGGTCTTTGGAGTGACGAACAAATCCGGGCGGACCAGTTAGCTGATAGCGACATCAAACATATTGTGGAGTTACTGGAAAAATCCAGCGATAAGCCCAGTTGGCAAGAAATATCGTCATGTAGTCCCGCAACGAAACAATACTGGGCTTTATGGGATTCGCTTCGCCTGAGAAATGGAGTCCTGTATCGTAAATCCTTTTTTTACACATTTAATTGCATACAGCTAAATTTTTTAAGAAAAATGTTTGTTTTTTAACTAAAGTATTAATTTGTAGTTGAAGGGCCGTCTACAAGTCGGACGACTGCAAGACGCTTCGATGGCAGTTAGTATACTCCCTTGTTCGAGGATTTCGAAAGTTTTAGAAGAGCTTCATAATGGCTTAACTGGGAGCCATTTTGGCATTATGAAGACTCTGCAGAAAGTTCGCAAGCGCTTCTACTGGGCTAGTGCTCGAGACGATGTTGAAAAGTTGCATCAAGCTTGTGACGCCTGTAAAGGCCTGAAGAAACGAAGCCGTAAAAAACTACAACGCTACAATGTAGGAGCGTCTTTCGAGAGAATTGCCCTTGACATCCCGGGGCCCCTTCCGCGAACTGCAGATGGCAACAAGTGCATCTTAGTTGTCATTGATTACTCCTCCAAATGGCTGGAGGCGTTTACTATTCCCGTTCAAGAAGCTACTACCGTAGTAGAGGTACTGGCGCAAGAATGGATTTCCAGGTATGGAACTGTGGCGGCACGAGATCACCTCCGCGCACACAACACCCGGCAATTGAAGGCCAGTCGAAGGGGTACCTTTTGCAGGATTGCGTCTCATTCTACCACGGATAAGTCCCTGTGTTTAAACCCAGCTCTCCCTACATTGATGACCCGGACAACGAACACGCATTCTCCTCGCCAATATCGACAGATGGCGCCAGCACCGAAATCTTCCATCTCTCGCTCGGCTCTTTCAAAGTCCGCAACGAGCGGCAACGACCTCACAAAAGTCCACAACGAGTGGCAGCGTTCTATAACGCTTGGAACATCGTTCGTCAGCCTCCGACTGACTCTAGGGGGGAGTAGTGTAGCGGCAAGAGATCTCCCCCGCGCACACAACACCCGGCAATTGAAGGCCGGTCGAAGGGGTACCACTTGGCCTAGCCGGATTGCGCCTCATTCTACCACTCATAAGTCGCTTCAAACCCAGCTCTCGCCGCATGCTCTCCCTACAGAACCCTTCTCTACCTTCCTTCCGACCAAGGAACGAACTTTACCTCAGCAGATTTTAAAGGACTAAGTCAATTTCCCGGAATAGACAAAACCCCGACTACGCCTTTACACCTACAATCCGACGGCATGATGGAGAAGTTTAATTGCACTATTTTGAACAACCTCTCGCTCCTGGTGTCTAGGAATCAAAGGACTGGGGCAAGAAACTCCCCCTCTTCCTGTTGGCCTATAGGAATGCCATCCATGAGACTACCGGCTTCACACCTTCCCAAATGCTATTCGGAAGAGATCTTCTTCTTTCCGCCAATCTAGTGTTTGGTCGCCTTCCAGATACACCTTCATGGCCAGAGGAATACATGGAAAATCTTCGGGCACGGTTTAAAGACGTGCATCATTTTGCTTGGGAGCAGATCAACCCGAACACGGAGAAGACTCGCTAGCGGTGGCGGCTCGTGGGATACAGCAAGTACAGCTGGGCTGCACTTGAAATTATCAGCACATACTTTAAAATAATTTATTCTATAAATTTTCTTAAATTCAGATTAGAATTATGGAATTCCTATGGTAAATTTTTAAAAAAATCTCAAAAAAAAAAAAAAAAAAGTATTGTAGTAACGGCCGGATCGCTCATTCAGAAAAAAAACCCCTTTAACCTTCCCGCAATTCAACTTCGAAAGTCGTTGGTACAGCCCTCAGCGCTGATTAAGGAATTGGCAGCACCGTTGCAATGGTAACGACTAAGTAAGCACTTTCTCCGGCTTAGGATAGCATAGGGTGTTTTAGCTAAGACTCAGCTGAAAAAAGGTTTTCTGACTTTTGCTGTACTAGTGAATTCGACGAACTGATTGGCTCGGACGAGAAGTGAGGGAGAGAATAAAGACACTGAATATATGTTCTAGCCCAGCGTTTATCAACCTGAGGGGGGCGCGCCCCCCGCAGAACGTTTGCAGGGTGGGGCGAGAAAAACTATAGAGCAAGTAGTGATGCATGTTTTTAAAAAATCATCCGATTTATTCTCATTTTTACTCAAAAATATATCCATTTTCGCTTAAAATGTTCATTATTAAAGATTAAAAAACTCAATGTATGCTGAAAAATGTGAGGGGGGGGGGCGACGTTAAAAGGTTGAGAACCGCTGTTCTAGCCCATTCTAACGGAAACAATAGTTTTTTTTTTGTCTGGGAAGGTTGAAAGTTTTTAGCTTTATTTGTTACTGTGTCCATGTGTTATTGGAATCTATGAAATAACCGTTTTGAAACATGGAGCCCCGTTATTATGCAGTTTGCGGCTTGCTTGAAACTCCGTTTAACACATGGAAACAAGATGATACACGACAACCACTAAAAGAAAATAGACCGACACCAAAATTGTTCATTCATAAGAAAAAGGCAGGTTCGTCTCAGCATGGTCGTAGCTTCCATTCATCATGATATGCACTATTCTCGTGGATATGGGGCAGTTTTTATTTACAAAAAAATGTTTTGTTGGCCGTGTTTAATCGTTTAGATAAAAAAAATGAGCGTTTGGAATGGTACTGGACACGAGCATCTAAAACACATGAAAGCTCAATCGAGCATTTAAAAAATTCTTTAAAATTTAAGGAGTTGATAAGAAGTGGGAGCTAAATTGCTGACGCATTAAAGGAAAACTCACGACTTTATATTGCTGAATTTATCAAGAAGGTAAGCTTGAATAGACGCTTCATGGAATTACCCATCAAAGCAGTATTGTTTTTAAGTAAGCAAGAACTGGCATTAAGAGGACATGGCGAGCGAGAAAATTCTTTAAACATGGGAATTTTAAAGAGCTTTTAAAATTAATGATATCTGAATTAAAACAACACCTTTTTATGAGGACATCACTGACTGATTCGCAAGTTTAAAAGAAAGGAGGATTGATTTGACTTATAAAAAATAAGTAAGTTTTCTTTTTTTTTCTTCTCAAGTTATCATTACAAAAGAAAATTCTCAGGAAACTTCGAATCGGACACGGATTAATAGACCAAGAGCTAGTGACACGTTTTCCATGAAGTGTTTGATGCACCTTGAAATTTTTCAATTTTATTATGTACGGTATAAAAGGTGGGAATACCTGTGTTTGCTCGACCCAACCCGGGACACCAGGTACTGCGCATAATAGAAAGGTGTAATAAAATATAACCCAAAATAAGTGTTTGATTCAGAGGCAAACAAACGTAAATTAAAAGTTCAGATAATTTAAAACATAAAATTAAATAAGGCAGACAGTTTTGAGGGGGTTCACATTCAACGAATCCTTCGCAAAGTTGTGCTTTTTTAAATACAATATGAACTGTTTTATTCACTCTGAAATTTTAATAGCGTCTTAATTAAATTTTGGAAAAATTAATAACAAAAAGCCAGACACTTTGTCTGGGGTTTAATTACCGGCAGACATGAAAATGAATCTGTTAGAAAACGGCGCTATTAAGATAAGAAGGAAATCTGGTGCTTAAATTTTAATATAGGAAAAATGCCTGGTGTCTAAAACAAGCGCCTAAGTTCTTATGTTTTAGTAATCCATCGCATAGTGACAAAATTTCTGGGTAGCAACATTTTCTCGACGATACTCGTAAGACGTAATGTAAACGTCATTTTCCGTTAACGAGCAGTAACTCGTAGTTTCTTGTGATCAGTATAATCTTTATTAGATTTTTTGTGTATTTTTCTATGAAAGAGTAGTTATGTATTTTGCATGTTTAATTAATCAGGTGCTTAATATAAACCAAGGAGATATATTATAGGAGTGGACATCTCAATAGCTGCTATGCTAGATTTTTGGTACCCCAAATAAGTTTCAATTATGTAAACATTGGAAATCTAGTGACATGCAACGATCCTAGCGGCAAAAAAATAAAGCATTTCCCGTGCTGACTGATAACTAATTTTACTTGTTTTTAATTTTCCTATCTAGCATGTGAACGAGATTATTAACGCGAGCACTAAATTTAATTTTTTCCCCTCTTGCTTACATGGTTGCCTTAGTAATAAATGAATAAAAATGTTCTATCTTAAGATTATTAAAATATTGAGTTTATATTTGTTAACGAGTGCGTATATCGTGGCTCACAGAAAAAAAGTTTTTGTCTGCCACGGTATATATTTACATTAGAAAATGGCTAAGAATTCATTACTGAGTACTTTATGTATGAGCATGAGCTTTATGTATGCTGTTGGGAATTCAGTCTCTCTTCCTCCCCCACCCAGCTTATATTTGTGCCTCTCCGGGTGACGTCAGAGGTGTACGGTAGCGTGCAAAAACAGATGGGGACACAATTATAGGACGAACAGGACGATTTATTTCACTGTCACAAACACATCCATAAAAACACAGGGTTACATTCACATTACATATATTCGCGGTGTTAGGTATGTGCTACAACCACAAGAGTCCGTTTTAAACTCGCGGTACATCTCCATGCATTCTTCAACACCGTCGCTGACTCTGCGCCTTCTCGAACTGAGAACAAAACAACTTCTGACGTATGGCGCCATCGCATGGAGAAGGGTCTGCTCGACGTCATAACAGTCTATACTCCTCCCCTCACGGAGGAAAACTTTTCACGAGTTTGGAGGGAAAAGTTTTTACCTGAAAATCTTCAAAGTTTGTCAGTCTTCAAAGTTTGTTAAAAATAATTAATTAGGGCCGACAAATCCTATTTCAGTGCCAGTTCAGTGCCATTCAAAGAACAGTGCATTTCCCCAAACAAAAAATTCAATTATAACTACATATAAAAAAGTTACATAAACTTCACTAATAATCAGAAGATATGACCAAATAATACAATTATTTACAATATTAGTAGAAATATAAATTCAAACAAAACAGATAATAACATTATAATTTCTTAATTGCCTTTAATTTAGGGGAGACGACTTAAGCTGTCAGCATTTTGATGAAGTTTGCCCTTTTTATGAACAACTTCATAATTGTATGGCTGTAAAGTTAGGGCCCATCTTAAAAGTCGCGGATTTGTCCCGCTGTTTTTCCCTAACCACACTAAAGGATTATGATCCGTCTGAATAATGAATTTGTGCTGTCCATCGAGATAACACTTCAACTTTTGTACGGCATAAATTATTGCTGCACATTCCTTTTCAATAGTACTATAATTTTGTTCGGCGGAAGAAAACTTTCTACTCAAGTACATTATTGGATGTTCGTCGTCATTTTCTACTTGTGATAGGACAACACCAATTCCATAATTGGAGGCGTCGCACTGTACGAGGAACGGTTTTGTAAAATTTGGACTGTGCAACACTGGTCTTTCCGTTAACCTTCTTTTAAGTTCATCGAATGCAGTTTGACATGCTTCCGTCCATCTTATAGCTGACATGCGACTTTTTCCTTTTAGTAGGTCGGTCAATGGTGCTGAAATCACGGAAAATTCGGGAATGTACCTTCGATAATATCCAGCCAGTCCTAGAAATGATCTAACGTGTGTTTTCGTAGAAGGAGTAGGGAAGTCTCTTATGGCTTGGACTTTAACTTCCCCTGGTCTTCGTTGTCCTTGACCAACTACATGACCTAAGTACTTCACGGTCGCTTTTGCAAACTGACATTTTGATGGTTTTATATGCAACTTAGCTGTCTTCATCTTTTCGAATACAATTTTTAAATGCGATATATGCTCTTCCCACGTAGGAGAAAATATGGCGACATCATCGAGATATGGCACGGAAAATTCTTCGCAAGTTTTTAACAGTCCAGCCATCAACCGGCTGAAATCATATGGGGCATTTTTTAGTCCAAACAGTAACCGTAACGGTTTGAAAATACCAAAGCTGATACAGAAAGCAGCATAACGCTGAGCTCGTGCCGTTAATGGGATTTGCCAATAACCTCTGGTCAAATCCAGTATAGTTATATAATTTGCATTCGATACCTTTTCCACTAGTTGCTCTATATTTGGTAGTGGAAAATACTGCGTTTTAGTGACGTTGTTCAATTTCCTATAGTCAATGCAGGGTCGGGGATCTTTCCCGGGGACTTCAACTAAGATGAGCGGGGATGAAAAGTCGGATTCGCCTTCCTCAATTATTCCGAGAGTCAGCATCTTTTCTACTTCTTTCTTTAAAATTTCACTTTGTCTAGGCGACAACCGGTATGGCTTTGTACAAATTGGTTTCTCGGATTCCAATTCAATATCATGTTTAGTAAGGTTCGTACATCCTGGCTCATTTGAGAAAATGCCAGAATACTCAGATATTAGAAGTCTCAGAGCTTCACGTTCACTTTCAGAAAGTCGGGAGTTTGACTCTATGTTTTGGAAAAGTTCAGACTCTTCATTTTTACAGGAGTTCAGCTGCAAACATGGCATTTCTTCTTCATCAGCATCTGGTTCTTCCGTATATAACAAATTTATATTTTCTGGTCTTTGATAATAAGGTTTCAGCATATTGATATGATACACATGATTTTTTTCTTTGTCTGGAAATTTAACAACATAGTTTGTTTCAGATAATTGTTGGATAATTTGTCCAGGACCTACCCACTGCACGGACAATTTATTCGGCTTTGAAGGAGCCACCACAAGTACTAAGTCTCCCTTTTCAAACTTGCGTTCTGTAGCCTTTCGATCATACCATAGTTTTTGTTTTTCTTTTACGTTTTCCATTTGCTGAATTGCAAGATCTTGGCATCTCTTCATACGATTCATAAGTTCAAAGACATATTCAACTACATTACTTTCTGTCTCGTCTTCACCTTTCAACTTTTCGTAGAGAAGCATGATGGGAGTTCTTAAGTTTTTTCCGTGAACCAATTCAGCTGGAGAAAATCCGGTACTATCATGAGTTACCGTTCGAAGAGCGAAAAGAGCCTGGGGTAAGATATTTTCCCAGTCTGGTCCAGATTCGAAACATAGGACTCGGAGAATTCTTTTTAGAGTTCTGTGCATTCTCTCCACTGGATTACTTTGGGGGTGATAAACGGAGCTTCGCACCACCTTTATTCCAAACCTTTCTAGAAATTCCGATTTAAGTGCACTCACGAAAGATGATCCCTGGTCGGTCTGCAATTCTTTAGGGAATCCCATGCGACTAAAAATCTGAAGTAGCGCATTTACAACAGTGGTCGAACAGAGATTTTCCACAGGGATTGCATCTGGATATTTAGAAGACATGCAAATTGCAGTTATAATGTATCTGTTTCCTGAGGGTGTCACGGGCAAAGGCCCACAAGCATCAACATTTATTTTCGTAAAAATTTCTGTGATAACTGGTACGATCTTTAAAGGAGCCTTCTTCTTTTCTTGAGGTTTTCCAGCTCTTTGGCAACTGTCACAAGCCTTCACGAAATTCTCAACATCTCGGTAACAGTTCGGCCAGTAGAAACTTTTAAAGAGTGCATCTTTAGTTTTTGTTGTTCCAAGATGAGCCGCTGTTCCTTCATGACAAATTTTCATTAACTGTTCACGATACTCCTCTGGAACTACCAGCAGTCGTCTTTCAGTTCCATGTTTGTCTTCCTTCTTATAAAATAACAGTTCATTATTTAATTCAAATTTACTATTTTCCTTAACTGTAGCTAATTCCATTAGAGACTTTAATTCTGCGCTTCTATTTTGGGCGGACTTGAATTCTTCAGGTGTGATCTTCAAAAGATTAGGAGTGTCAACAAAAGGCTCCGGTGATGGTAATATACTTTTTTCTTCATCAGTGATTTCGGTTAGGTCAATGATCTCTTGACAACTTTCATTCGAGATTTCTTGCGATTTCTCTTCTTCCTTTCGTAATTCTTTTTTCTTCTTAGAACGTGTTTGAACTGCGTTTATCATATGCATTTCCACATCTTTATTTTTCTTCATACTGTCGATCAATGCAGCTGTCTTATTTCCTAACAAATATTTACTTTCCTCCCATTTATACGGTTGTACTGCTGCTTTCGTTACAACATGCCCAAAACTACCTTCTAATTCTATTTCGGCTAATGGTAGACATGTAGCAGTCTCAATCAATGGTGATCTCACCCACACATATTCACCTGTAAACATATAAGGCTTCACCAACTTAGGGCAAACCAAATCTAATGTAGCTCCAGTATCGCGGAGTATGGAAACTTCTGCACCATTTACTTTACCTAAGGTGGTATAAGGAGCCATCAGGTGATCTACATCCCCGTCAGCGGTATCGTTTGCAGCCACTACTTCTTTCAGTTTTGGACACTGAGGTCTAAGGTGATTATAAGAACCACACTCGTAGCATCGCGGCTGTTTTCTCTGCTCAAATTCCCTTTCTTTGTTCTTCTGTGGCTCGTATTTCGTTTGATTCTTATACCTCTTGTCTTCAACCCTTAATTTTCCGTCTAACTTCCTAGAGTAGTCTGAGTTTTTCGATGATTGTCGATATCCGGTTCTTTTGAAACTATCTTTGATATTTTCATATTCGTCTATTTTATCTGCCAAGTCAAAAGGAGAAACCATTTTCATCCAGTCTTCCAGGAAATGATCTTTTATTTCTTGGGGCGTACGTCTCTTCAACTGTTCTGTAACCATTAATTCTTTCAGTTGTTCAAGCGTAGTAATCTTTAATTCAGAAGTCCATTCTTCGAAATAGCTATTTAACTCGTGAGCATAATTCCGCCACGTTTTTTCAAAACTCTTCTGATGCCTATAAAATAACTCTTTCAACCTTTCAGCATTTAATTTGTACCGCTTCAGTATCAACTCCTTAACATAGTCGTAGTCTTTAACCTTTTCTACGGGTTCTCGAGCCAACATATTCGTTACTTCACTCGGCAAAACACTAAGTAAATACGCAACCCAATCTTCTTTCGAAACTCTAGCCATTTCTGCACGACGCTCAAAATTTATTAGATAGAGTCCTATTTCATCTTTCTTTTCATCGAATTTTGGGTTAATTTTCAATAATTCTACTTTAGGACCCGTCTGACTGCCACTTGAGAAGTTGGTACACAACGTACGCGAATCGCCTGTAGAAGCACTCAATTCTAACCGTTTCATTTCTAATGCAAATTCTCTATCTTTCTCTTCTTTAAGTCTCTCTTCTTTACGTTCAATTCTCTCTTTGTCTTCACGTTCAATTCTCTCCCTTACTTCACGTTCAGCTTTTTCCCTTTCTTCAGATTTAATTCTATCACTTATTATCAAATTCACAAATTCTTTTACAAATTCTTCATCATAGTTCTTGCTATTTAATATCAAATTCTTTAAATCGATCATTTTAAGATCATCAGTAACCTCCTCCCCTAACTCTTGAGCAATTGTTCTTAATTCCTCTTTACGCGCCTTCGCGAGATAGGCCATTTTAGTAGTTTGATTTTTTTTCAAGAAATTCCTCAGCAACGATACGAATAGAATTAGGGAAAAGTTAATGCGAATTCTAACCAAATTAATTTTCTGGTTCTTCAGACGACCCACAAAAAATTTTAGTAATAAACAATGCACAAAATACTCAATTTTAACCTTTTCTAAAAAACCACTTAATGTCTTAAAAACTTTAAATTGCAACCATGAAAATGTTTATCATCTTTAAATTTGCCAAAATCGTACAACTTATACCGACAAAATCATAAACATTAGTAAACCAATTAAACACATAAATAATAATAAATGAACAATGTACAATATAATTATTTAATTTTACTTAATTAATATTTTACTAATGATACTACTTAAATCAAAAGCAAACTACACCCATCTACAAGTTACTTTACGAAGTTTACTTCCGTTTCTAAAAAATGATAACAGAATTAAACACTCTTATAATATTCCCTGAGGATTTCAATTATTTTCTTCGAAAGCTGCTTAACAAACCAAAACTGTTTTTCTTTTCAAATGAAATCAAACAATATAATGCGATCAAACCATAAAGAATTTTTTTTCAAAATTATTCAACACAAAATTCAAAACAAAGTCAAACTGCGTATGAGAAAATATATTCTTTTAAACAAAACACAACCTTCATAATATTTTCTGAGAACAAAATTTTCTAATTGAAATACGTAATTTCAGTAAATACCTCTCTTTTCTCTTATGAGAGCGAAAATTAGTCTTAAATCTGAATACACAGAATAAAACTATTTAAAAGTGTTCTCAAACTAATCACATTCACTTAATGAAAACAGAAGGTAATTCCTATGTAAATAGCAACTCTTAATGAATCATATAATCAAGATTAATCAAAATGGTATATTCACAATAAAATAATAATTGTTTTCTTAACTCAAAAAAAAAAATATTTTCATCTCACACTCTGCTTAGCTTTCAGGAAAACCAATATACTTATTTTAAACGATAATACAACCACTAAAACAAGTAATTATAGCATAAACACTCTTTTACTCAAATCGAAACCAAATACATATACTTATCTTAAACGATAATACAACCGCTAAAATAAGCAATTAAATTGTATATGCACAACCTGTTCCAAAACGACCCCGAAATCAAATTTAGTAACCTTAATACAAAAGCACTGTTTTAGATTAATTAAAAAGGCACTGTTTTAGAACTGGCACTTACCCACTAAAAATAATCATTTCTTAAAACACTGGTTTTCGATGCACTGGTTCAATCCGTAAAGCTGCCACCAAATGTTTTCCTCATCTGTACGGTAGCGTGCAAAAACAGATGGGGACACAATTATAGGACGAACAGGACGATTTATTTCACTGTCACAAACACATCCATAAAAACACAGGGTTACATTCACATTACATATATTCGCGGTGTTAGGTATGTGCTACAACCACAAGAGTCCGTTTTAAACTCGCGGTACATCTCCATGCATTCTTCAACACCGTCGCTGACTCTGCGCCTTCTCGAACTGAGAACAAAACAACTTCTGACGTATGGCGCCATCGCATGGAGAAGGGTCTGCTCGACGTCATAACAGAGGCGAACTTTTTCGCCCCTTCCAGCGGAGGCGAAAATAAAAACACTAGAACGCTCTGGATGTCAATGAACGTCGGTCGCACTCTTGAGAGCGGCCACCATGTATGCAACTTGTATTATATGTAAATAAATTTTAATTGTTTTTCTATTCGAACCAACTTGCTTTGTGCAACATAAGCAACACTGGCGCCCAACGTGGTTTACTGGCGCCCAACGTGGGGCATTGCGCGATTTGAAAAATCGTTGATACCTTAAAAAAATCAAAAATGGATCTGAACACGTTAAAGTTTCAGAGAAAGACGCTGAGAAGTTCTTTCACGACGTGCGCGAAGAAGTTGGAAGACGAGATAGAAAAAGGTGAGCCTGATATGAAAAATATTTCGATTTTAGCGGCCCAATTGAAAAATAAGTTTGACAGGTTGGAGGACTGCCAAAAGGAAGTAACAGACGCTATTCTAAAATTAAAAAATCCTGATAAGGAATATGAAGAAGATTTTGAGGCAGCCGACGCCTACAGAGACAGTTATGCAGAGCTTTGTGCCCGTATGGAAACGATAACAAAGAAGATTTCACTGCCGTCCCCTGTAGACGAAAAAAGGAAATTTAAGTTACCGAAAATTGAACTGAAAAAGTTCGACGGCGATGCGAAGGAATATCTTACTTTTTGGAGCCAATTTTCCAAAATTCATGAAGATCCCAGTATACCGGCCGAGGATAAATTTCAATATTTGCTGCAAGCAGTTGTCCCCAAATCCAGGGCAGCTAGGGTAGTTGAAAGTTATCCGGCAACGGCAATCAACTACCCGAAGGCCATTCAACAACTGCAAGAAAGGTTTGGTCGTGAAGACTTATTAGTGCAAATATACGTTCGAGATTTGCTGAACTTAGTTATGAAAAACGCGGTATCGAGACGTGCGAAGATCGACTTGCCAGCTCTCTACGACGAGTTAGAAACGAAGATAAGAGCTCTGGAGAGTTTGGGTAGAACGAAAGAAAAATATGGAGACTTTTTAACGCCTCTCGTGGAATCTTGCCTCCCTCAGGAAATTTTGCTTGCTTGGGAAAGGAACCGAAACTCGAAAGAAGTTTCTGAAACTGAAGAGCGTTCTTTAGAAAATTTGATGCAGTTCTTACGTTCGGAAGTCAAAGGAGAAGAAATGGTAGAGTTGGCGCGCAGTGGATTTACTGGTAAAATTAGTTCTAAAAGAGATCAACATGATTTAAATCCAGACCTCCCTACTGCATCCACCCTCATGACCACTTACAGACATGAAGGTAAGCGATTTTCCAACTGCATTTTTTGTGAGAAATCTCACTCTTCTCATAATTGTATGGCTGCTAAAAAAATGTCGTTAGAAGCCAAAAGAAAAATATTGATAAGAAAAAACGTTTGTTTTGGCTGCTTCCAGCCTGGTCATAATAAGAAATTCTGCAAAAGGAACATTTTCTGTCTATTTTGTTCCAGAAATCATAATTCTCAAATGTGCTCAAATTTAAATAGTGAAAAAGGTAAAATAGTGGAAACAAATGATAATGAGGCTAAAGATAATCCTGAAGTGTTAAATTCTAGTGTACTGTCGAATAGTAGCAATTTTGAAACTGTATATTTGATGACTTTAAATGTCAGAGTGAAACATAAAGGAAAAGAAATTATTTTGAGAACGGTTCTTGATACGGGATCTCAGCATTCTTACATTTCTCAGAGCGCGATAAACAAATCTATATAAATAAAATTAGACTTTTGTCTGTACATTTCTTGGAATTCAAAAATTTTGCGATTTCTATCCGTTTCAAGCACCCGGGAATCCGATGCGACCCTCAAAAAAAAGTTTGTCTGTCTGTCATTCTGTCCTTCTGTCATTCTGTCCGTGACGCTTTTTTTGTTTAAGCATCACGTAAAAACGGCTGAAGCGAATGATATGAAATTGGGTGTCATGATAGGTGGTCACTCAACTTAAAACATAGGCGTCGAATTTTTAAAAAATCTTGATTAGATTTTCAGATTTTGCGAAAATCGTTTCAAACTGCGTAAATTTGTGTTCAAGCATCACGTAAAAACGACTGAAGCGAATGATATGAAATTGGGTGTCATGATAGGTAGTCACTCAACTTAAAACATAGGCTTAGAATTTTTAAAAAATCTTGGTTGGATTTTGAGATTTTGCGAAAATCCTTTCAAGCATCACGTAAAAACGACTGACGCGAATGATATGAAATTAGGTGTCATGATAGGTGGTCACTCAACTTAAAACATAGGCGTCGAATTTAAAAAAAAATGTTGATAAGATTTTGAGATTTTGCGAAAATTGTTTCAAACTGCGTATTGTGTTCGCACATCACGTAATAACTGCAAAGGTGAAAAAATGGTATTTGGTGAAATGATAGGTGGTCACCTTAAACTATAAGCATCTAAAAAAAGCCGATCAGATTTTGGGATATGATAGGTAGTTGCTAATCTTAATTTATAGGTGTTGAATTTTTAAAATATTTTGATTACATTTTGAGATTTTGTGAAAATCGTTTAAAAATGCTAAAATGTTTGTTCCAGCATCACGAAATAAAGACAGCAGGGAATTAAACGAAATTGGGTAACATGATAGGTACACTCAACTTAATCTCACTTAAATTCTAGTCACTCAACTTAAATTCTAGGCTTCCAATTTTTCAAAAATGTTGATTAGATTTTGAGATTTTGCGAAAATTATTTCAATATGTGAAAATATTCGTTCGCGCATCCCATAATTACGACTAAAGCGAATGAAATGATATTACTTAGTTACTCTCTAACCTGTAATATTTTAACAATACATAAAAATTTCGATTTCTTTACTTTGGCAACATACTACATCCATTCTGTGTACTCCTACAATGCTGACGAAAGTTCTTGCTTTTAGAAATTTGCATTCAGTACTAACCCGTCAACGACGGGTACTTCAGCTAGTTGGGAATAAAACCGAAGAGTAAATTAAAAATAAAACACGGCCTTTTTGGGGGGAGAGAAACAGATTCTGAACATGGTGTTTACAACTTATGTATATTACCCCTTAGTGGTGATTCCCCTGTTTTACACGTAAGAGCATTATCCGAACGCAAAATTTGTTCCGAAGTACCAAAGGTCAATGACTCCCAAACACTTGACGAACTGAGGGAGAGGGGGATTTTTCTGACTGATTTGCAGGCTCTTGCGAAAGAGATATCTTTGCTGTTGGGTGCAGAGGTGATAGGAGAATTATGGCCCTCATCGTGTGAGAGACTGGCGTCTGGTTTGTATTTGATGAATACTCGGCTTGGGTTTGTTTTGACGGGAAGGTGCAGCTCTCCTAGTAGAAGCGAAAGTTATAATGCGAATTTATTGAATGTGATTGCTTTGCACATTAGCAACTTATCTGTTAATGAGCTATGGGATCTGGAAAAAATTGGTATTTCCGATCCTGCTGAAATACAATAGAAAGATGTTCAACATGTAGAGGTATTGAATGAGTTTAAAAACAATATGAAAATTTTGCCTGATGGTAGGTATGAGCTGTGTTTACCCTTCAAAGAGGGAGAATCAGAATTGTCCTCTAATAAAGAGTTAGCCTGGAAAAGGAATCAGAAAATGTGTCAGCGCGCGAAAGATAAATTAATTTTAGATGAATACAAGAATGTATTCAACGAATGGGAAGATTTGGGGATTATTGAACGAGTTGGGTCGGATACTGAAAGTGGTTATTTTTTGCCTCATCGGCCTGTGATAAAAAGCGAGAGCACAACCACCAAAATCAGACCAGTTTTCGACGCGTCTGCTAGAGAATACGGAAAGTATTCGTTAAATGATTTACTGTACAAAGGACCAAACATGATAGAATTGATAGGTTTAGAATTTTTCCGATAGGTTTATCAGCCGACATTGAAAAGGCCTTTTTACAGTTGAGTATTGTCCCGGAACATAGAAATTTTTTGAGATTCTATTACCCCTGTTCAGAAGAGAAAATTGTATATAGGCATTGCAGGGTCGTTTTTGGGGTTACCTCGAGCCCGTTCTTGTTAGCGGCGTCGATCTCACATTTACTGGATAATGTTCCTCCAGAAATGGAGAGTTATGCTCAAAAGCTGAAACTTTCCTTTTATGTTGACAACTGTGTGTCAGGAGTATCAGATGTGACAGAGATGGAAAATTTTATTCAAAAGGCACAACAACTTATGTCTAAAGGTTGTTTTAATTTGAGAAATTGGGAAAGTAATGTTTCTAGTAAGTTCGTAACTAAAAGTAAAGGAATAACGAAAATCTTGGGGATATTTTGGAACCTTGATAAAGACACTTTAAGTTGTAATATAAATTCAGAAAATTCTGAGGATGATCAGATTTTCACTAAAAGAGATATTCTGGCGACAATTCAGAAAATATTTGATCCCATTGGTTTTTTGAGTCCGGCCACTCTGTTACCCAAAATTACTTTGCAGGAACTCTGGAAATTGAAAGTCGATTGGGATACAGAGTTGCCAAAGGATATATTAAAGAAATTTAATAAATGGTTTAGCGAAATTTCTATCTTGAGAAATGTCGAAATAGCTCGTCATGTTGAGATTAATGACTCAAGTGTGATGCATATTTTTGTAGATGCATGTAAGGACTCTTATGCGACGTGTATTTTTATGAGATCTAAAACGCCTCAGGGGATTAAAGTGCAGTTTGTTAGAGCCAAATCGAGGGTTGCTCCCGTTAAAACAGTTACGATTCCCCGATTGGAATTGATGGCGTGCACTATCGGGGCGAGACTTGCACATTCTATACAACAAGCACTAAACATGTCTGATTTAAAAACTATCTGTTGGAGCGATTCTATGGCAGCTTTATACTGGTTGAATCAAAGAGGGGAGTGGTCGGTATTTGTCTCTAACCGGGTTAAAGAAATTAATTCAATTCTCCCTAACGCCGAGTGGCGACATGTACCGGGAAAGATGAACCCTGCTGATTTAATATCTCGGGGATGTTCCCCCAAAATCTTATTTGAATCGCGTTGGTGGGAGGGACCATCATGGCTAAAAGAGTCAACCGAAATTTGGCCCAAAAACGAACCAATTGATAATTGTAGTAGTATGCCCGAAATTATTTCAGAAAGGAGAAAAATCAAATTGAGTAATATGAATTTCGGCCCATGAGACATGAAGCGGACTATCACCCTGGCTACGTTCACGCGTATAGGAAAATTCCTCATGATATTTGACACTCAATTTTAACGAGTTTAGTATCCTGTCGATGCGATACTATTTGCGGGTTTATTAACAAGTCAACGTAAGAGCGAATTCTTGTGATAGAGCTAGAGGGGATTTAACAGTTCGGGAAATTCACAATGCTGAGATCCTGCTAATTAGAACCATACAAACTGAAAAGTTTGGTGAGGACGTATTTCCTCATCTGTGTACCTTTAAAGATGAAGAAGGTATAATTCGTGTAAAAACAAGAATAACAGAAAGAATCGATAAACCGACATTCTTATCGCCTATTCTATTACCTGCGAAATGTCTTTTCACAAGAAGACTAATTGAATATGCACATAGAGAAAATAACCATGCTGGTACTCAAATATTGTTGAGTATACTTAGAGAAAGGTATTGGATACAAAAGGGTAGAACAGTTCGTAGTATTTTAAATGATTGTATGAAATGTCGCCGATTTAAAACAGTGCGCCTTGAGGCAGCGCCGTCCCCCCTTCCAGCTGACAGAGTAGAAAATGCAGCAGTGTTTGAGGTGGTGGGAATCGACTTAGCCGGACCATCATATATCAAGAACGGAGGTAAGGCGTGGATTGTTCTCTACACCTGTGCGCTCTACAGAGCCATCCACCTTGAGATAGCCTCATCTCTGTCTACAGAAGCCTTCCTCTTGTCCTTTCGGCGTTTTATGGCCAGAAGAGGGAGGCCACGTATTATTTATTGTGATAACGGCACAAATTTTAGAGGTGCCTACAACTACCTAAAAGAAATTGATTGGCAGAAAATAAACAAAGCTGCAGAAATTCAACGAATAACCTGGAAGTTCCTCCCTCCCACAGCAGGCTGGTGGGAGAGGCTAGTTCGTGTCATAAAAGAGCTTCTCAGACGATCTCTAGGAAAAGCACGTCCTCACCTATGAGGAATTGGAGACTGTGATTTGTGATTCTGAAAGAATCATTAACTCTCGCCCTTTGACTTATATGTCGGAAGATATGAATGACTTAACTCCTCTAACACCTGCCATGTTTTTGATGGACAAATCTAGCTCTCCAGTTGATGACCTAGATCAAATTGACCAAAACCATCTGCGTAAAAGAGCAAAGTTCAGAATGAAATTGATTGAATCACTACGTTCTCGCTTCAGAAAAGAATACTTGGGTCAGCTTATTCAAAACCAACGACCAAAGTATCATCAACATAATATTAAAGTTGGTTGGTTGGTTGGTTGATTGGGGTTAATGGCACAAGGTCCAGAAAGGACATACTGCGCCAGACTATGTGTATATATAGTAAAATATAAAGTTTTCAAGTAAAAATGTGTTGTATAAGACAGGTAAAGCTAAAATCTGTGAGGTCTAAAAACAATAAAAGCAAACTGTAGAGAGGTAAAAAGGAGATAAAAATAAGTCAAGGACATCTGGATGGGGGCTCCCATCCAGATACCAGTCAGAGAAAAGGGTATACTTTACACTGAGTAAAAAATATTGATACGTCGAAGAAATGCAAACAAATTACGGTGCGGGGTTTCACCCAATATATCGTCAAGTTTGGGATGAGAACAGTTAAAAAGTATTTGGTAAAAATGATGAAAAGCAGTGCATGAGGTTAAAAGATGACGAACAGTGAGGCAAGTATGACAGTGGGAGCACTCTGGAGCAGGCTCACCAAACAGTAGGTGTGTATGAGTCAATCTGGTATGACCAATCCGGAGGCGTGTCAATATGACATCTTGTTTGCGATAGGGTAATGTGGACCAATGAGTGATAGATGGGTGAATATTGTGAAGTTTATTGTCTGTCTGGCTGTTCCAGTCATTCGTCCAGCTGTTTTTAATTATACAGAAGACACCAGATTTTACATCATTAATAGGGATTTTACCAGGGTAAGGAACTGTAGCACCTCTGGCCAAAAGGTCAGCCTCCTCATTGCCAGGGATTCCAACGTGGCCTGGAACCCAGCAGAAGAGGACCTCAAAACCCCGTCTCGTCAGTTGTGCATGCAACTGCAGAATCTTGACAAGATAGCCATGGGTGATTGTATAGGATTTAAGGCTTTCTAGAGCACTGAGCGAATCTGTATATATAATGGTATGTTTTTGGTTCCTTTTACTGATATAAGAAAGGCCCTCGTAGATGGCAAGCAGTTCAGCTGTGAATACGGAGCAAAACTTGGGAAGAGTATAACTGCAAGTTAGGGTACGATTTGTGTATGCAAAGCCAACATGATCTGCAGACCTGGAGCCGTCTGTATATAAGTCTTCATAGTTTTGGTAAGTGTCCCTATGATGACGGAAGAGTTGTTGGTAAATATGGGCGTCAGTATTTGCTTTCTTATATCCTTTAAAGGGCTGCAAAATAGCGATTTGATGGGCATTCCAGGGTGGTATCTCATTTGGAGAATGAGAATAAATGTCGATCTGACTTAGGTGGGTGTCAGCGATGTTCCTACGAGCCCTCAGTCCAAACGGAGGTATACAGGATGGACGGTTTTGGTAAAGACGATCCTGCTGGTTTTCTAAAAGCGCAGCCCTCAAAGGGTGTGCGGCATGAGAAATGATACGGTAATATGTATTAATGGATAGCCCATGGCGAATGTATGTGAGGGATGGTTCATGACAGGTGATGTACAAACTCTGTATAGGAGAGGTCCTAAAAGCTCCTGAACAAATACGTAGTGCAGAGTGATGCACCGTGTCAAGTTTTCTTAAAATAGATTTGCTGGCAGACTCATAAGCACAGCACCCATAGTCCATTTTCGAGCGAATGACGGCTCGATAGATGCGTAAAAGGGCATCACGGTCAGCTCCCCAAGAAGTATTTGCAAGGACTTTTAAGATGTTTAAATTCTTTTCGCATTTGTTGCGGATGTATGAAATATGTGTAGCAAAAGTTAGTTTCTTGTCAAAATGGATACCTAAAAATTTAGTAGAGTCTTTAACTTCAATTTTTGTGCGACCAAGATACAGGTCAGGGTCCGGATGGATCCCTCGTCTTCGACAGAAGTGTACAGAAACAGTTTTTTCGGCAGAGATGTTGAATCCATTTGTGTTGCACCACTTTAAAATGCGATTAACAGTGTTCTGTAGTTGGCGCTCTACATACCGCATGTCCTTCCCCTGACAAGAAATCTGGAGGTCATCTACATACAGGCTACCGTGGACTGTTGCAGGGACTTGTTTAAGGATGTCATTTATTTTTATTGAAAAAAGGGTAATGCTTAGGATGGAGCCCTGAGGTACGCCTTCCTCCTGTATAAAGTTATTGGATAAAGTGTTGTTTATTCGTACTCTAAAGTTCCGAAGGGATAAAAGTTCTTGATAAAAATGGGAAGGTTGCCACGTAAACCAAAGTTATGTAAGTCACGGAGAATACCGTATCTCCAAGTCCGGTCATAAGCTTTCTCTATGTCAAAGAAAATGGAAACTAAGTGGTTTTTTCTCAAGAAAGCATTTCGAATTTGTGTCTCCAGGTAGAGAATATTGTCTATAGTAGATCTGCCTTTACGGAAGCCACTTTGAAAAGGGTGTAAATGGTTTTCAGTTTCTAAAACATAAACTAGGCGGGCATTAATCATCCTCTCCATTAGTTTGCATAAGCAGCTAGTAAGGGCTATGGGACAGTAGTTATTGGGGTTGGACGGATCTTTTCCAGGTTTGGGAAAAGGAACGACTATGGCATTTCTCCATGAAGAAGGGAATTTATGCTCATTCCAGATTCTGTTGTATAAATGGAGTAGGTTTAGTAATGAGTCATGGGAAAGGTGTTTCAGCATTTTGTAGGTTATGTTATCTGGTCCAGGAGAAGTATTTGAGGATTGTTTTAAACTTTTTAGGAGTTCATTGATTGTAAAATCACTATTGTAGGCGATGTGAGAGGAAGTATTAAAGTGTAGTTTATGCCGTTCAGATTGCTGTTTATAGGGAAGGAAGGTGTTGGAGTAAGAGTAACTGGAGGAGTTTGATGAAAGTGTTTGGCCAATAGTGTTTGCTATTTCTTGCGTATTTGAGATAATGTTGTTATTAAGAGACAAACAGGATACAAAGTGGTTAGTATATATACCAGTGGCTCTTTTTATTTTTGCCCATAGTTCCTTACTAGTTGTAGATGTAGAGATTCTGGATACGTAGTTTATCCATGATTCTCTCTGAGAATAACGCCTCACTCTCCGTGCCTGAGCTTTTGCTTTTTTAAAACTTAGGAGATTTGCAGTGGTAGGACACCGCCGAAAGATGCCCCAAGCCCTCTGTTGTTGTTTTTTTGCGAGGGTACATTTTTCATTCCACCACGGTTTTTTATTTTTCCTATCGATCATATGTGATTTTGGGATGCTTGCATTGGCAGCTTCAATAATGATGGAAGTAACGGTTTCGACGACCTTGTCAATATTTCCCTCAATCATATTAGATGCTATGTTACAAAGTGAGGTAAAAGTTTGCCAGTCTGCTTTATTGTGAATGTATCTGGGGAAGGTAGATTTTTGAGTGAAATTCTGGTACAGGGGGGAGAGTATAACTGGAAAATGGTCACTATTATGTAAATCACCGGAGACCGAGAAGTCATATAACGGAAGGATTGATGGGGAACAAATAGCAAGATCTATGGCATGGAAAGATTTTGTAGGAGAGTGGAAGTATGTATTATCACCATTATTCATAACGCATAGGGAAAAATCAGCTATTAATTGTTCTATTTGTCGGCCTCTATTGTTTGTGTCTTTGCTGCCCCACAAGGGACTATGAGCATTCATATCTCCAAGAAATATGAAGGGTGGCGGAAGTTGCTGTACGAGGCTATTGAGTGAAATTAGGCTGATGGTTTCATTGGGAGGTAGATAAATACTGCACACGGTGGTGAACTGTTTCAGTTGGATGCGTGCGGCAACAGCTTGGATGCTGGTATTGAGGTTTAGGGCTTGATAAGGATATTGATTGTTTATTAATAAAGCAACACCGCCTGAAGCCCTTTCCCCAAGCTCATAGTCTTTGCGGAGGATGGTGTATTTCTGGATGGTAGGTTGTTTATTGGATTTGAGATATGTTTCTTGCAGTGCAAAGCAGGCGGGATTGTGGTCATAGATAATGGTTTTAAGGTCGTCAATGTTATTCTGAAAACCGTGGCAGTTCCAAGACAGCAATAATGCCATAATTAAGTGAGGTTATGGTCATCTTGCATCCTCTTGGTAGTAATCCCTGCAGAGATGTCTGGAGGTTTGGTTTCTTCTTGTTCCATCGATTCTTCATCACTGATTTCAGATCCTGATGGGTCTAGTCTTAGAATTGTGTCATCTATTGGTGGTTGTGGAGGTACTTTTTTTGTGCTAAATTTACTGTATTTTGATTTGTAGGAAGCTGTTTTACTGAGCAGCGGTCGTACTTGAGTGGAACTATTGCTTGGTGTCTTTTTCTTGGGAGGATTTTTCTGGGATATGGGGCAAGATTTAGTTTGTTTAGGTGCTGTTTGTTTACTTATTTGGGTAGTGGTAGTACTTGTTGGTGGATCTGTCTGAGTAGCTATTGATTTGGTAGATTTTACGACAGCAGCATAGGAGAGGCCTGGTTTTGGTGTACGAGCCTCTATTATTTTACGAGCTTCTGGGTATGAAAGTCTTTGTGTGGCTCGTATAGATTGGATGTCTTTTTCGAGGATCCACTTTGGGCATGATTTGGAATATGAGGGATGGTCCTGTTGACAGTTTACACATTTTGCTGGTGCACTGCAGGTGTCACTGTCGTGGCCAGATGCACCACAACGGGCACATGCAGGTTTGCCACGACAGGAGGTTTTAGTGTGGCCGAACTTTTGACACTGGAAGCAACGGATTGGATTTGGTATATATGGTCTAACGGAACATAATAGATAGCCAGCTTTAATATGGGATGGAATTGTGGGACACTGGAAAGTGAGAATAATATGTTTAGTGGGGATTATTTGGTTATTTCGTCGAATAGTGATTCGACGAACAGCACAGACTGTTTCATCTTTTAGGTTTTCTAATATTTCGGCTTCAGAGCAGTGCAAAAGTTCAGGTTCTGATACGACTCCTCGTGAGATATTTAAGGATGTATGGGGTGTCACTGTAACAGGTTTTAGGCCAAAGTTTTTAATCTTCATTATTTTGGATGCTTGTCTATTGCTTGATACTTCAACTAATAGGTCTCCAGATCGTAATTTTTTAACTTTTTTGACTTCTCCTACATTGTCTGTGATACATTTGTGTATTAAGAATGGTGATGTTTCATTAAAGGTACCTTCAACATAGTGGATGATGAAGAATCGAGCGTTCATATATGAAAGTTGTGCATCAGTGTTTTCATTAGGTGTGGACAGTGGATTTAAGGTGTGCGGAACATTGACGTTTGACAAAGAATTTTTCATAGCCATGTTGGGGGATTTGAGATTCGGACCCGACCGCACCACCCACCACGGAGCCCAACAAGGGGGTGTGCAATTGCACACCAGTGCTAATCGGGTCTATACGCGCTCAGTACATCCCTTAGGCAGCGTCCACCCTTAACGACGTGCCCAGTAGATGTCCGATTGCTTGATCCCTAGCAGTTGATCGAAATCAGTACCACCAGCCGATTGATATACAGGGGAACGCTGTATACCTCCCGTTTACCCGAAGCCAAGGCCAAAGCAATGTGTTGAGGTTTCTCCCGTGTCTGTGGAAATTCCGTAATGATTATTTCCTTTACGGGAACACCCCTCAATTACCAGGATCCCCATTTCCGGGGACACGGGTCTCCACGCACGGCCAACACGTGGGTAGTTTTCCGCCAATAGAAGCTGACAGCACAGGGCGACCGCAGCTTCTAAAGGGGGGCCCTCACCTCCACAGAGGAAACTACACTGAGGGGGAAAAGGAAGGAGATAGTTAAGAGAAGAGGAGGGTAGGACAAAGAAAAGCGAAAGATCGCTGGGGCCCCGGGATTGCGACACCCGTAAAAACCTAAAGTAGGTTTTTCCCCTGAGGGTAATATTAAAGTTGGGGACATTGTTTTAGTGGGAGACGACTTCAAGAAGCGTCTTCAGTGGCCCCTAGCGAGAATCACTGAACTGATTCGTGGTAAAGATGGACAGGTAAGAACAGTACGACTGAAGACTCAGTCTAGTGTGATGATCCGACCTGTTCAGCGAATTTTCCCTTTGGAAGTGCATTGTGATGACTTGTTGAAAGTACCTCCAGTTTTGAGTCAGCAATCAGTTGATTCTCAAAGTCTTGATGAATCTTTCAAGGCGTGTCCTACAAAAGTGACACGAAGTGGTCGTGCAGTAAAAAAAACCATCACGACTTACCTACTAGTGTATTTTGTAGGCTACAGTAGGTAAGTGTTTTGAGTTGCTTTCCCGCAACTCAAAAGGGGGGAGGATGTTGGGAATTCAGTCTCTCTTCCTCCCCCACCCAGCTTATATTTGTGCCTCTCCGGGTGACGTCAGAGGCGAACTTTTTCGCCCCTTCCAGCGGAGGCGAAGATAAAAACACTAGAACGCTCTGGATGTCAATGAACGTCGGTCGCACTCTTGAGAGCGGCCACCATGTATGCAACTTGTATTATATGTAAATAAATTTTAATTGTTTTTCTATTCGAACCAACTTGCTTTGTGCAACATATGCATTACTGAGTTCTTTATGGTCACATGTCTTTTACCAGCTGTATCGGCAGTACATTGTATATTTTTAGTTAACCCTCGTTGTTGTAAGCACTTGTTTTGAAGTTTTTTTTATAATGCCTGTGTAAATTCAGAAAATTATTTGTTACGCAATATATAAATTGTTATATTCCATTTAAAGTTCACTTTTAAATAAAATGTCGTGTGAAAAAGTAAAATGTGTGTCGTGTGTGATATGTAAAAAGAAAGATTCTGGTAAGGTTAATCCATTTACTGATTCTACTTTAAATAAATGTCGGATTACATTAAAAATCCGCCAAGAATATAATTTAAAGTACAGTGACGTGATTTTACCATCAGAAGTGTCTTCAAAAGAAGGTTATCACCGGCAATGCTACTCGAATTTTACTAGTTTAAAAAAACGATATAAGCAGAATGTGTTAACAATTTCTCCAGAATCTCCTGAAAAACCAGGTAAGTCATTTTCAGTATTCAAAGTATTTATTACTTATGATATAATATACATTTTAAGTTTGTATAAATAATTGAAGGAACTTTTTATTAAATTATTTTTTTAGACATTCCTGCAAGGAATGATCAAGTTGTCGAAAACGTGGAAATTGTACTGACGGCACCTGAACATGACAACAGCTTTTTATTTCCAGATAATCCTCCAAGAAATGATCAAATTGACGAAAGTATTGACATTGGAGAGGCGGAATCTCAACTTGAAGAGAGTGTTGGTCACATAAACTGTGAAGATTTTCAGCCTGAAGTACAAAATGATCTAGGCGTGTGTGCTGAACCGATAACATCTGATCCTAATGCAACATCAGAAAATACAGATTTTTGTATTCTTTGCACCAAAGCTCGCCGAAAAGTAAAAGGCAAGCACGTACCTTTATACTCCATTGAATAGGATGCTTTGATCAACACTCTGCAACCATACAAATAATTTCTGGGGGATTCGATTGTGTATGAACAATTACAAAGCTCTATTGATATAAAAGCTGACCGTTTATGCCGATTAAATTCCTTGCGTATTTATGACAACAAACCAAAAACTGACTATCATAAAAAATTGCAATATCGCGAGAAAGCTTTTCAGGAAGTTTGTTCTTTTATTGATGAAAATATTGTCGCTCACTCAGAAAATGTTTTTTTTTCTCTTTTTTATGTAAATACTATACCGAAACGTTAAAGAAATTAGCTGCTGACAATGAAGAGGAGTTTGATGATGATGTAGGACAAGTCTTTTCGAAAAAAAATTGATAAAAAAATATGGGGACTTAATTCAATTGACTTTGATGCATCACAAAAAAATTGTAGGGCCTAAGGGTCGTGACATTGAAGAATTTTTATATTCGTTGATAGAGGAGAAAGATATTATTCAGAGGGCTGCTAATATTTTAAGCCAGAAAATACTTAATATTGAAAAAAAGCCATTACCAGAAAATCTGCGTACATCGGATGTATTAAAAGGAGAGTGTGCAATTCCGCAGGTATTGAAAGACTTTTATTTAACATTGTTGGCTGGTTCTCGTAGTAGACGCAGAAAACACGTTCAGACTGATAGAATAAGTAGCTCATTGGCTGAAGATGCGATTTTTAACGTGACAAGTGGTAAAATAAAAACAAAAAAGCATTTAACTTTAGCTATGACTTTAAAAAGTTTAACGAGTAGTCGAAAAGTTGTAGAGATAATCAATAGATACGGGCATTGTTGTAGTTATCATGTGGCTGAAGAATTAGAAACAGAAACAACTTATGCTTATTGTCAACGCTCAACTGTATGTCCGGAAGGTATCGTAAGAACAAAAGGATTGCATACTGGTCTTGCTTTTGATAATTTAGATCGATTCGTTGATACTTCGTCCGGTAAAGATACTCTGCATGATACTGTTGGTATCATTTACCAAAATGTTGATCATAATTTGGAAGAAAATTCTGCAGTGTTTGATGAAGAATTATCATTTGATATCGATGAAGCTTCTGTGAATTCTTTAGCTGGTGAGACTTGGGCAAAAGGTGGTGGAAAAAGAAAAAGATCGCTTGAGGTTATAACTCCTAATATTGAGCCTTACAATAAAAAAATTAAAATGTCTGAGACATTAATTTTAAATATCGATGATGATTGTCCATCAACTCCATCAAAGTTAGAATTAGCTCAAACATTTGACGTATTATGGATGTTTTCACATGCACTGGAGATTCCGAAGACACCCATGTGGGTTGGATTCAATTTCAAATTTATAGAAGATTTTAACACCGCACAACAAAATATATGTTATTTAACACCTATAAACGATTCACCTACTGGGAAAGACATAGTTCTTCAGACTATGAAAGAAAGTAAAAAAATAGCAGAGGAAATAGGAGAAAAATGTATCAGCGTCACTTATGATTTAGCAATTGCAAAAATTGCAATGCAAATACAATCAACAGAAAAGCCTACATATGATAATCTATTCATTCATTTAGGTGCTTTCCACATAATGTTCGTAGACACAGGATTATTAGCTTCTGGATCAGTCAATTCATTTTTGGATGTAAAACATTTCAACAGATGCAAAAGATTGCATCCTCTTTTGGCGCTTGGGTTAGAAATAATGCATTTTCGGGTTTCCTTAACAAAACAAACACAGTCGTTGGAGAAGATTTACGCTCGGAACTCATGCATTTTGGCGACGGTATATTGTCATTCTCAGATTTAATCAGCAACTATGAAATCTCTAAATTGATTGAATCGTACATGAAATATCGAGAAGCTTGCGTGAATGGCGACTTCGGAAAAACAGCGCAGTACTATATGATGTACATTCTTTTTATCAATCATTATTTGACACTGAGTCGCAGTATCAGGACCGGAGACTTTTCATTGTATAAATATATTATGCCACAGATCATAAACCTTTTTTTCGCTTTTAATCAACCGAATTACGCTCGTTGGTTGGTTAAATACCATAATAACTTACTTAATATTGGAGCCATTAATCCTGAAGTGATGGAAGAAATGCAAAAAGGATACTTTGGCATACAACGTACAGAAAAGTCATTCTCGAGGCAACCAATTGATCTCGCACTCGAACAAACTATTAACATCGATGCTGCGAATCGACTGATTGGGATAATTAATTTTACCAACTCAATATCAGCTCGACAGCGATGGTGTTTGAGTCATCAGATTAGATCAACAATAATTTCATACACCTATGAGGCAACTGGCTTACGAAAACGCCAAGACGTAACTGCTGATTTAGAAAGTCATCGTATAAAAAAAGATACTGAACAACTAAACAAATTTATCAATGGATTTTCCAAGTTCGTGAACCCATTCGATTCTGGCCTTGATGAAAAGCAACTCTTCAATATTTCAAATGGAAGAGCTGCTTCACTTGAAGTTGAAGAATTCTTATTGAATGTTGACAGGAAGGGTAACGAATTACGCGAAAAATTTATCGAAGAATGTACAGAATCTGGGGAAAGATTTGAGAAACCGATACCACGATTGAAAGTACTCAATTTTTCTTCGGAAGTAGTTAAGAAAAAAATGACAAGCGGTGGTAAAGTTCAAGAAGTCAGCATGCAGCGAGATTTGTTTGGAAGAATGTTGGGTTTATCAATGGACAATTCCATTGATTTCGAGAAAATTCTGTGTTATCCAATTATTCCGATACCAATGTCTTTGTGTCATTTTGATGGAACAATCTGTAAAACAGAGAAATCAGCTATTGTTGCAGTTTTTGAAAAGGAACATCAACCAGGAAACATACCCAACACCTTTGATGTTGTATTAGTTGATGGCTTTTTTCTTTTGCATACATTACGTGATGTCCCAGCAACGTTTGGTAGCATATCTAAAAAAATTATGTCATGTTTAACTGCTACTAAAGCTCCTCGAGTTGACATAGTTTTTGATCGATACATCTCTCCGTCAATGAAGGATTACGAACGTAACTTACGGAAAGAAGAAAATTCTATTGATTTTAATATCAATGGACCTATGCAAGTTCGACCAACGGATTTCAGCAAGGAATTGAAGAATATAAAATTTAAACAGGCTTATTTAAAATTTAAACAACCAGCACGGGCCTGCCCCCCCCCCCTCCTCCGGACAGGAATGGAAAATCTTTGTTACTGAATTCGATAGCTGGCGGATTAAGCCCACACCCAGGATAATAAAAAAAAAATAAAAAAAATTACATAAAAAAATGTAAGAGATCTTATTCTACTTCCATAAAATGGACATAAATTTCAACCAGCCGCTCCTACCT